>PVJH01006285.1:0-103201 GCA_004026705.1 Nesogale talazaci
CATTCTGCTTCCCCTGCCCCTGCCCCTGGGGTGGGCTGCTGCGAACAGGAAGGGTGTGCGCAGGATCTGAGAGCAGCTGCTCCCCTGCTCACATGGCCCTGTCTCCCCAGCCTTTGATCAGCAAAGGCAAATGGTATTTTGTGCCGTGAGATAAATGCCTGGTCAGAGGGTGTGAGCGGCTGTGGCGAGGGATAAGGATTAAACTTGAAGGTACTTTTAGTCTGGCCTAAGATTTGTGTTTAAAGTGTGAGACCATGGAGGTGCACAGTTCAAGGGAACAGAAAGGTTTCCCATGAGGGCAATTTTTGAGTGCCCATTAAGTTCCAGGGTTGTGGGAGACACTATAAGGGTTAGAGGAAATTGTAGGGCTGGATTAGGCATTACTATTTAGAATTGAATACAGTGATTTCCAGTGTGAGAAGGTTATGTGGAATGTCAGAAATTGAAGGCTGGGGTAGCAAGAGCTGCAACATATTTAAAGTTATATACAACTTTCCCCACCATAGAATCTTTGCCTGTCCTTCCCCTTTCCCATCCTTGGAAGGTGTGTCCTGCTGTTCACAATCACTCTACCAACTTCACAGAGAGAAGAAAACAAAATTAACTAATTGTCAAACTCTGGCACAAACTACAAAATAAAATAAAAACAAGCAAACAATCAGAATACCCAGGCAACCTCAACGCAGTAGATTGCTGAACACACAGGAGAAAATACTATTGTGATAGAAAATGGATAACTTAAATATGGAGAGCAGGAGAAGAGATCCTGTCCCATAGGTGGTGGTGTGATGGCTGATGAGTCGTGACACCTAAAGAAGACTTTCAAGGATAAGTGACATGGGTCAGATACATTTGTTAGACATGATCTTGGGGAAAGGGTAGTTGCAAGCACAGAAATGGTGCAAAGAACATTTTGAGATAAACTCAACGTAGAAAAAATGAAACATACAATGTTCCTCTAGTTCTTCAATGCTTCCCACCCATCCACCCACCCCCACTATTATGATCACAATTCTACCTTACAAATCCAGCTGAACTGGAAGAGGTACACTGGTACAGATAGGAACTGGAAACACAGGAAACCCAGGACAGAAGATACCTTTAGGACCAGTGCCGAGAAGGGTGAAAATGGGAGGATGGAGAGAAGATGGTGTAGAAAGGGAGACAAATTGCAAGGATCTACATATAACCTCCTCCCTGGGGGACAGACAGTGGAGAAGTCATTGAAGGGAGATGTCGGATGTGTAAGATATGAAAAATAATAGTAATTTGTAAATTATCAAGGGGGATGGGTGGGGAAAGGGATGGGAAAAAAAACTAGGAGCAGAAACCAGGACCTCGAGTAGAAAGCAAGTGTTTTGAGAAGTACGAGAGAAGCAAATGTACAAAAGTGCTTGACACAATGGATGTAAAATGATTTTTTTAATGTCATGAACAGAGTCTTGATATAGGAATGTGGGCATCTTTTTGCCTTTATGACAAGTTGATCTCACAGTGAACCTCTCTGTGAGTTTTTTTTGGAACTGTTACCTACGGAGAAGTCAAAAAACTGATCTTCTTCCTACAGAGAGGCTCCTGGTTTTGAACTGCTGAGCTTGAATGACACCACACCATCCTTGCTCCTAGCTCAGTTACGTGGAGAATGAGCAATGAACAAGTTTATCCAGCGAGAGAGATGGCTCAGATAGTAAAAATGAGTCCTTCTCTAGAAGACTTTGAATGCAATGCAGCCTGGTGTTAAGAAGGTGTGTTTCAGTGTGAGGTTTTGTCTGTCATTGTTCACTGACTAGTCCTAGACTAGAGTCTACCATGGCTTGAAGGACATCTCAGAAATTCTCAGTGTTATGGCCTCTCTCTGAGCCACATGTAAAGTGTAAGAGGGACACAGCATAAAATCAGTGACCCAAACACTTTCTGCATTTCTAAACATCTATAAAGCCAGTGTCTCGTGGCCATAATATTTGCCATGCATTATTCAAGGCATTGGTGGTATCAAACATTGAACAAAAGATGAAAAGTTCTGTCTTTGAAGAGCTAACATTCCAGGGAGGGAAAGCAAATAAATATAGCAAGTCAAGGATGTGGGAAAAAATAATGCATGGTAATAAAATATATTTTAGAGGGAGAGGTAGCATTGTTAGACTCTTTTATAGAGGGTGGTCAGGGAAGGCCTCTGATGTCTGAGTCACATTGACTCAGACATATGGCTAAAAAGGGAAACACATTGTAGGCAGAAGGACCTGTCCTGTCCTGTAATTACAAGGAAGGAGCCCAAGCAGTACAATGCTTAAGCCATTGACTGCTTATCAAAAGGTCAGCAGTTTGAAGAAGGAGGCTGCCTGCAGCAATAAAGAGGCAGTCTTGGAAATCTTATGGGACTGTTCTCTTCAGTCCTATGGTGCAACAGTGAGTCAGAATTGACTCAACTGTAATGCAAGGCGTCATGTTGACCATGCTGCTTAAAATGAGCAGAGGGGCCAGAAAAGGAAAAGCAGTGAATCGCTTAGCCCTGAAAATAATCTCCAGGGCTTGGTCTCTCTTGACAACACGTCCAAAGTCTGTAAGGTGAAACCTTGCTATCCTTGCCTTGAAGGAGCATTCTGGCCATTCTTCTTCCTTTGAGCAGTCCATGAGACTTTCCATATTCTCCAACACCACAATTTCACACTTTCACATGCATATGAGGTGATCAAACCTCCCCTGGCTTAGATCAGGAGTCCCTTACTCAAGGTAATATTCTTACTTTTCAATACTCTAGAGAGATTTTGTGCAGCAGGTTTTACCTATGGTAGCACATCTTTTGATCTCTTGACTGCTTCCAAAAGCCTTCTTATAAACCAGTCTCTCATGAATCACCCAAATCAGCCTCTCTCTTTGAGGTGAAGGAAGGGGAAGGTAATATTTCTCTTGTCTATATCTAAGGCTTCATCGGTAACAACTTGGAAAAGTCAGCATTTTCTTTGACTAGTGAAATTGTTAATTTTTTTTAAATTTCCTGCTATTTTCTCAAAACTCATGAAGAGGTAAGGAAAAAGTTTAGAAAAATTGCTAAACACAGTGAGTCTTATACTCCAGGATGCAATCTAGTCCTGAAATTACTGGAGTTAACCAATACAAAAATTCGTAATTTAAAAAGAAATACTATACACACATATATTTCACTGTAGGAACTGATTGCAGTATATTCTTATATACATATATCTTTTGGAACTTCTTTGGGTAGCTTCTTTCATCTGCCTATGACCACTTAAATTTCCCTTTTCAAAATCACTTAGAAAATGATCAACACTAGTTCTAATGACTTCTTTGTTCCATTGCAATGTTGTAGACCCTTTAATGCGAAGCTCTCCTCTGTGGGAGAAACATGGGTACTGTTCCAGAGTTGAATAGTCTTCTGCCTGAGGCCTGAAGTTCTGGGGTGACCATGCAGTTCAGGACTACCTAAAGATTCCCCAGAGCTCTGCCCCAATGGAGTTGTAAGGTGGATGGGAGGAACTACTCTTTCCATCTGCTCTAAAACAGGCCTTAGGAGAGGGCTAGTTCAGATTAAGCGGCAGTGGTAATTGCTGATCATCATAATGTTGGGGTTGGAAGCTGCCAACTGCTCCATAGGAGAAAGAGGTGGCAGTGTGCTTTCTAGAGATCTCTTGCGCCCTCTCTCTTGCTACTCACTCGCTCACTCACTCACTCACTCTTTTACTCACTCACTCACTGCACTGAGTCCAGTCCAATTCCTTGCGACCTGAGGGCACAGGATAGAGTTTAGACCATTCCCTCATCTTTCTCCCATAGGGGAGTTTGGGGATGTCAAACTATTGACTTTATAGTTAGCAGCCCAGGGCTCTGCTAAAGACTGCAGGCATGGAAATCCCATGGGACAGTTCTATTCTGTCCTGTAAACTCATGGCCCTCAAGTGGTTCTGACTCATATTGGCCCTAAAAAGCAGAATAGAACAGCCTCTGTGGATTTTCAAGGCTGTCACTCTTTAGGGGAGTAGAAAGCCTCATCTTTCTCTCACAAAGAAGCTGGTGATTTTGAACTGCTGGCCTGGTGATGAGGGGTCCAACATGGAACCATTATGCCACCAGGGCTCCCATAAGATTCCTATATTTATTATTGAATTGATGGCCACAAATTTTGTTCGGAATACTTCCTTAACCAAATTGGGACACCAAAAAGAAAGGGCAGAGAACCAACCTTTCTTTCTTAAGGATTTGCATTCCTGCATTTTTCAGACAATAAGATGCACCCAGTTTTTAGAGCAGGAAAAAAAATATATTCTGAACCAAATAGTACCAGTATATTAAAATAAAGAAAATATGGTAATATTTAACAGTGTAAACTCAACAGTGGTGTTAAGAACTATCAGCACTCTCATTAACAAATGAAGGAAGGCATGTGCTGTGTTGATCATCTGACCTGACTGACATTGAGACCCAGAAGGCGAGACTTCCCCAAACACTCAGCAATCCAGAGCATGCAAACAGCAGCGGACAGTAAGTGGGCGCATGGGATCATAAACAAATGTTCTGGGGTACCACATCTTCAGACCACAAGATTCACCCTCATTTCCCCCCCCCCCACTTTTAGGGGGAATAAAGTACTTATTGTGGTCTGACAAATATGGTAATTTCTAGGACTGCTTCAAGATGAAATCAGATCTCTTAGGCATGGATTAAAAGCCATTGGATCCAAGTGTAGGCTGATAACTCATTGACGGTAGTTCTTCTAACATTGTGTCCCTTGAGAAACTGAGTAAACAACCTTCCGTTTCTTTCTCCTACCTCTGATCTTTAAGGAGGCCGCTGTCTTGTGTGCAGGGGCCCTGGAGTTGATTCCAACTCGTCATAGTCCTCTCTACAGAAAAGGAAATGCCGCCTGCTCCTGTGCCACCCTTGTAACTGTTCTCATTGCTGCAGCCACTTCGTCTCCTGGAAAGCCTTCCTTTGTTTTCAGCCGAACTCCATTTTTCCAAGCAAGCTGTCCTTCTCCAGCTACTGATCCTTTCTGGTAGCATGTCCGAAGCATGTGAGACAGCCTCACCATCTTCGAATCCAGATTTATCTGTCTTTTCTGGCAGTGGATGGTCGTTCCTATCCCTCTGTGGGCTTCCTTAGGAACGCTGGTTCCCGGTGGGGGTGCTAACAGTAAACTCAGCTGCTGGAAAGCACCAGCCAGATATAGAAATCAGAAGCAGAATTAGAGTCTCAGAAATCCACAGGGGCAGTTCTACCCTGTTTTATAGAATCTCTTTGAGTCCGCATTGTGGCAATGAGGGTTTTTTCTGGTTTGTTTGCTTGTTTTGTAATCTTCCTTTACTTTTATTCTGCTTTCCCATGCATACCAGGCAATTTAAGATGCTCTGGCTTGGGGTCTGGTGTACCTTAGTTCCCAAAGTGACCTGTTCACTCTTTAACACTATAAGAAGTTTTGTGCAGCAGATCTGCCCAATGAAATCTGTCCTATGACCTCGACTGTTGATTCCATGAGTGTTGATTTTAGACACAAGTACAATGTATCTACATGGCACTTACTTTTTTTTTCACCATTTATTCTGATGTTTTCTGGACTTTAAAAAGCAAACTCACTTCTATAGAGGTGATTCCACCTCATAGGGAAGCTATCGAACAGTCTAGAATTGCCCTTGTGGGTTTCAGAGCCATGACTCCTTACGGGAGTAGAAAGCATCACCTTTCTGCTTCAGAACATCTGGTTGTTTTGAACTTCTGGCCTTGCAATTAACACCCCAAAGCACAATCTCTAAATCACCAGGGTTCCTGTTTCTTGGACAAGTCATAGAAATTGTTTATTTGTTTACATCGAGGCATAATCTATACTGAAAATCTGTAGTTTCTGCTCACTGTGAGTACGTGCTTCGAGTCCTCTTGACTTTCAGCATGCAATGTTGTGTTGTGCATATCACAGGCTATATCACCTTCCCTCAAATATGAATTAGCCTTCTAATTCATAAAGTTCAGTTTCTGTGATTATTTTCTCAGTCCACAGATTGAATATACATGATGAAAACACAATAACCTCGATGCACACCTTTCTTGATTTTACACTAGGCAGTACCCACTTGTTCTGTTTGAACAGCTGTCTCTTGGTTGATGTTTAGGCTCCACATGATTGCAATGAAAGTTTTTTTGAATTCTCACTCTACAAAATGTCATTTATAGTCTGCTAGGATCCACACAGTCACGTACCTTTGCATAGTCCATAAAACAAGTAAACATCTCTCCAGTAGCCTCTGCTTTCAACCCTGAGACCGCTCCTCCCAACCACGATCTCTCTCAATCCATGCCCTTGCAAAAATCTGCCTTGTGGCTCTTGCAGCTCCCTATTGATAATCTGCTGAAAAAGGTTTTGCATTACTTCCAACAAAATGTTACTTGCACATGAGAATAATGATACTGTTTGATAATTTCTGCATTCTGTCAGGTCATCACTCTTTGGAATGGACACAAATCAGGATATAGCTCAGCTGCTTGACCAGTTGGGAGTTTTCCAACGTTCTTGGCATCAGGGAGGGAATGCATCTCATGCGGCATCTGTTTTTTGGGAAACACTTCCATTGGCATTCTGTTGGTTCCTGGAGTCTGTTTGCTTGTTTTTAAAGAAATACTTTAAGTATTACTTGGACTTCTTCCTTTACTACCATCAATTCTTTACCTCATCTGACACTACTTCTTGAAATGATTGACTGTTGACCACTTCTTGGTACCATGATGCTGTGACTCTTCTCATCTCCTTCCCATCTTCTTCTGAAACTTCACTCATTGTCCAGTACTTTGCACATAAAATCCTTTAATATTGCAACTTGAGGCTTCAACATTTTCTTCATTTCTTTCAACTCAAGGACTACTCAGAGCATTCTTTCCATTTGATTTTATAACTCCAGGGCTTGGTATATTTCATTATACTACCTTGCTTTGTGTTATCAAACTCAATTTTGGTATTTTCTTTTTGGTTATTTTATTTCATCATTTATTCTGTTCATTTTAGTTTGTCTACATTAAAGAAAACTTTCAATGGCTTCTTATATTCACTTTGATACATTTCTTTTTCTTGTTTTTGGATGACCATTGAGCTCCTTTTATATGGTGTGCTTTATGCAATCTCACAGCGTGCTTTGGTCTTTGGTGTTCAGTGCATTAAAACTGTTCATTTCAATTCAGTGGAGATGTACTGGCAGATTGTGTTTTGGCTCTCATGGACTTGTTTTCATTTTTTTCATCTTCAGTTTGAACTTGCATGTAGGTAATTTACGACCTGTGGCCTCTGGCCTTGTTATGGCTGAGAGACAGGGCCTCTCTATCATCTCTTCCCACAGATGTAGTCAATTGGATTTCTCTGCATTCTATCATGTGAAATCCACATGTATAGTCAGTGTTAGGTTGTTGAAAACGGGTCTTTTAAATGAAGAAGTCATTTATCTTACAAAATTATAGCATGTGCTTCACCTTTATTTCTATCACCAATCCCATATTTTCCTCTGCTTCCAACTTGGATTTCCATCACTAATATGTATCAATGCATTTTGATGGCATACTTCATCAGACCAAAGAATTGGTGGAATGGCTCCATTCATTAGTGGATAAAGATGAATAATAGCTTCACTAACTGATTTTCCTTATAGGCATTTACTTATTATCCTATAACACAATATTGTACTTAACGATAGATTTTGGAATGTTCTTTTTCATAGTGACTTGGAATGCCATTCTTTTTCAGCTTGTCATTCTCCGCATAATAAACCATATGATTGATTGAAAATGGCCAATAACAGTGCATTAATTTAATGCTGATGCATTAATGCTGATGATATTGATCTTTTTGCATTCCACTTAATTTTTTTTCTTTCCACTTAATTTTTTATGACTTCCAATTTTCCTAGATTCATGCACCATATATCCTATTCTCTGATTATTCACGGATGTTTGCAGCAATTTCTTTACATTTTCAGTAATTCCCTCAAAGCTAAGGAAGATTGTCAAACCTTTGTTCCATCCAAGTCATCAAAGCTGACTCTAATTTCAGGAGACAGCTTTCTCCCTGCAGGGACAGTGGCGTCTTTAATGTGGCTCTTCTAGTCAAGGTCTCTAACTCCTACCAAACTATGTTTCCCTGCATCAGCTCAAAGAAAGTGGGGAAAGATCATGACAGAACCTATATGTGGGTGATTGTGACCAGGATTCTCTGGAAGCCATCCTGTTGCGTACAAAATGAGTCTTCTCAGAAGCAGGGGGAGGGATTTCATTAGCAGCAAGAGTCAAGAGTGGAGTGCATTCTTTGGGCCTGAGTTCTCTGAGCAGTGAGATATAGAAAATGGCTATAACCTCTCAGGAGGAGAGGAAGCACCAGGAGCTGGAGCACAGAACTGAGTGGTGGGCCTCCCTACTCACATAGCAAATGAAGCTGAGTGCTTTTGTGCAAGAGGATGGCTTGTGGAGTGGGGTGCCTCTGGGCACTTAGTTCATGGAGCTGGGTTTGCTGATTCGTGTAGCTTGCGCTGAATGTCTTTTGGCTAAGGATTCCTGTGGTCTGACCCTTTGGCTGACATTTCCAGTGGTATGACCCTTTGGGCATTTATTAGCAGACCTGAAAGAATTTTGTAACCTGTCCTGATAAAAAACTCTATCTTGAACATTTCTCACTGGCATCACAACTTGTTAACTTCCTTAACAAACCCTATAATCATGACTTTTTCCCTTGAGTTCTGTGGAGACATTCCAATGGATATTAGAATGGAGAGTGGTAAACTAGAGAAACAAATTTTTAAGTGCAATGCTCCAATTGTATTTTTAATGTCTTTAAACTTGAGGGGCTCCTCTTCTAACCACAGTCTGCTACTCAATGCTTTTCAAAGGTTGTTTTCATAACTGGAGTGTCCCTTCCTTCTCTTTTCTTCTTTTGTTTTAGTATGGAAGCACCCTCAGAATCCTGTTCATCCTGGGTGACCATGCTGGGGTTTGAAACACCAGTAACATAGCCTCCAGCATCACAGCCACATGCAAGCCACCACAGGCAGCAAACTGAGAGATGAGTGGCGATTCTTCCTCAGGCTTAAGTAAGTCCTGCTATGACGCACTCTTGTTCTTACCTGCCATTGGATGATGACTAAACTCTGCCTAATTCTAAGGCTTGTCCATGATCAGATGCAGCCTGCACCCCGAGATTTATATTATCTTGTATTTGGAAGTAAATTGTCCAGCTTTCATTGCTAGCTTAAATTCTGAAAGGCTCTCAAATTTATTCAGTATCACAGCAGCATACCTGACAGGCATGTAGTAGCATTGGTTGAAAATCAAACCTTTGTCTGCTGCATTGAATTCTACCACTGACAAACCTACGCCTCCTCCTTTACACATTGCTATTTTTGTTGTTAAGTGCTGTTGAATCAGATTCAACTCCGATCAAACCTGTGGACAACAGAATGGAAGTCCAGGGGATTATTCCATGTGCCTTTTCTAGTCATGGTCTCTCTAACTCCCACCAAACAACCTCTTCTTCATGGGCCTATGCAAAAGGAGGTGAGGGAAGACAGTGGTAGGATTCAGTTGTGAATAATTGTTAGCATGGTTCATTGTGATGGACATATTTTTTGGTATACAATGAGCAATCTTGGAAGCAGGAAGGAGACTTTCTCCCAGCTAGAGAGGAGAACTAGGCATAGAGTGTGCCTTTTTAACTCCCAAGTCTCTGAACATTGAACCTTTCTTGATTCAGGAGAGAGTTTTGACATGAGAGGAGGGGTACAGGAGCAGCAACAACAGAATCCAGGAGCTGAAGGCTGAGACAGAGAAATGGGCCTGCCAGACCACAGAGCAAGTAAAGCCAAGTGCCTTGGGACTTGGGCTTGGTGTGCCTGGGTATGCTGTGGTTTGGGGAGCTGGGGGTGCTGACCCACAGAGCTTGAGGTGCTTGACTCCCGTTCCGGGTTCATAGTAGAGTGGCAAGCCCTGTGCTCACAATTCACTGGCAGCCCTAGTAAAGCTTTCTAGCATTGTCCGAGCAGGGAAGAGGCCAGGCTAAGACACCAGCATGGCAGAGAATCACAGTATCGTGAGCATGTCTCACCTGAATTGTACCCTTTCTATGTCCTGAATAAACGCCGCAGCATCCTCTGTGTGGCCATTGCAATGGATTGAAGTAGTATGGGGGGTGGGGAGGGAGGAGGACCGCTGATGTCACAGGGTGAAAAGAGATGCAAAAGTGGATGCATGACTTGTAGCAATCAGCCTCGGGAGCCGAAAGAGACTATAAGTGACCCTTACACCATGTTTCCTCATAATCAAACACCGCATGGTCCTCACAGGTTGCTATATTTGAGCCTATTATGACTCTCTATGTCGATTGTTCTCACGTAAGATCATCCTTCTTCAAGCATCATGTTCTTCTCTAGAGATTGGTCCCTTCCAAAAACATGTCCAAAATTGGTTGTGAATTGCCTCTCCTGTTTTGTTTTTTTTTATTATCTTCAACTTCAACATGAACTTGTGTATGAGCAATTAGTGGTCTGTTCTCTGTCAGGTCCTGATTCTGCTCTGAGAGTAAGACTGAGCTTCTCGATGGTATCTTCACAGATATAGCTGATTTGATCCCTTTGTATGTCATACAGAAAGACACAGTCCCCATAGACATTATTGAAAACAGGCATTTACAATGAGTAATTTGCTGATCTCGCAAAATTCTGTCATTTGTTCTTTTCCCTCACCATGACTGTATTTTCAAGGTACTGATCCTTTGTTTCAACTTTCTTATTCCAATTACCAGCAGTTATCGCTATATCTCAAAAAACAACTTTTTATGGTGAATTGAGTGAAAGTTTACAGAACAAATCAAGTTTCGAATAAAAAATTTACACATTTATTTCTTGACATTAGCATCATGTAACATCAATTATCCCCTTTTATCCTCTGTCTACCATTTCCACTCCTTCTTTCCTACCATATCTTGCCTTCTGAATTTGATCCTTAGGCAAATGCTCCCTTCTGAGTGCAAATGATTGATTTGCTGTGGAATGCATAATTCGCTGGCATTATTATTTACTATATAGAGATATTTATTTACTTACCATCTGGAGCTATTTATAATTTACCATATAGAGCTATTTATTATTTACCATCTAGAGCTATTTATTATTTGGCTACAAAGAGGGCCACACGGGTGAGCTCAGTGCCAAGGCTAACGAGTAACTGAGGGCCATACAAGCAGGGATTCTGTGACAAATAAGCCCAATCTTTTTAATGATCTTGAATTATGCTCCACATTTTTCTCGCTGCACACCCAGGACCTTGGGCAGCCACCGGAGGAAGATCCACCGGAGGAAGATCCTTGAGAATGATTACCAGTGGCTGTAGCAATGGCCACCGACCTAACAATCCTGAGAGTGGTGGAGGACCAGAGGGGATTTCCTTGTGTTGCACACAAGGTTGCTGTGAGTCAGAACAAGTTGGCGGCAGTAAACATCATCACCCAGGAACGTAGGTGCTTTTTTTTAGAGCAATTGGTAGTGATAGTTCTCCACCAGCCTATATACCACGCTGGTCTCAGGGTGGTGGTGGTGAGGCTCACAGGTGGCTCACAGGAGGTGAGAATTCATTAGGTGTTTGCACTAATTAGTTTCATGTGTCTTTGATTTCCTTCACTCTTTGTTCCTCAGCATGCAGCTAGGTCAATAGTTGCTACTTAGTCGCTCTGGCATAGTGTTTATGAACCAGCCAGCACTCACCAAAGTGGAATGTAGAACATTTTCCTGACAACTAAATCGAACCAGTTCACCTCGGTGCCCACGGAGTCCCCAGCTTCAGCAACTCATTCTCTCAAGGTACTTGGTCAAAAATTCCCAGTGTTCATAACTTTGCTTCCTGTGTCTTTGACTATACTCATGAATGTATTGAAACGTAGTTAAATCCCTTTGTAGAAAGTGATGTAAATCACTATCCTGTGAAGCCTATGCAGTCATGGGTATAGTCCTATTCTCTGTCTAATACCTGCTCAGCTTGCATGTCTCTTTCCACATGAATATTGCTATCTTTACTGGTATTCCAGGATTATTTATAATAGTAATTATCTCAGTTGCTTTGATTCTTATAGTTCTCCCAGTGTTTTCCTTTGCCTTGGTCATTTTTTTCTTGATCTCTTTTGTATCAGTGCATCTTGATTTCATATTTGATTAATGTCAGCCTATAGATGTTGGTAAAATCTTCCATTTCCCCATCGCTAGTATTAGTGGTTGATATGAAAATTGGAATAAGATCCATATGACTTTATCTTCTTGGGAGCACTATGGATAGTATCCCATTACTAATAGTTTTGTATTTCAAGATGGATCTTGGAATGTACTTTTTAATGATGATTGTATCGATATCCCTCTACAATTTGTCATTCTTGGCATCATAAATCATATGATAGTCCAATTTAAAATTGCTAATACCAATCCATTTCTGTACACTAATGCCTGAGATAACATTCTTTTGCATTTCATTTTTGACACTTTCCAGTTTTCTTAAATTTTGGAAATTTACAGTTTTTCTTAGATTTATGCTGCATGTAGCCCACATTATTATTTTTAATGAATGTTTGGAGTAGTTTATTTTCATTTGGAGCAATATCCTATCAACAAATGAAGGCCACTAAAGCTTGATTCCAGCCACATCATTACAGTCGACTCTGCTTTAATGTTTTCCTGCCAACACCATAGTTAAATTCATCGGCTTTTCTTTGGTCTTCCTTATTCAATGCACAAGGGGTGATTAAAAATACCATGGTTTGGATGTTGGTGAAGAATATCAAAAGTATCATGAACTATCAAGAGAAGAGTCGTACACATATCACCACAGTAAGTTTTAGAACATTTTCTTCACTCTTGTACTCATTGTTATTAGTCCCTCATTTCCTCCCACCCCCAACTTCTCTGCCATACTCCTACAGAACCATTAACCCAGTGACTGTCGCTATAGATTTACCTAACCTGGATTTCATATACAGAAAACTGGTTAACACATCCACAATTCCATCCAATACAAATAACATAGAGAAAAAGAAAACAACCTCAATTAAAAGAAATAGAAAATATAAAAAACAAATTTAAAAGGATAAAGGAGATAAAATGATAAGGAATTACATTTTAATCGAACTCCATCTGCTGTAATCAACTTGGCAATATGTCTGACTGACAAGAGAATTACTCACACTCCTCAGCTATGATTTAGGGGATTCATCAGAGGCTTAATCCCTGTGTGAACCCTACAAATGAATTTTGGGCTTCCATGGTCATTCATAACCTTTCCCAAACCAGGTGCTCACAATTTAAACTCTGATACCATTCTCTCATTTATATTTATATTATATTATTCACAATTCTTAGATCTCCCAGGTTGGTGTACTTCTTGCATGTGGACTTAGTTGGCATATCCCTTAGATGGTTCCTTATTTGAAAACAAGCTCTTAAGATCCCAAACACTATTCTTTCTGATATCTGGGCACCATCTAGTTTCTTCATCACTCTTTGTTATAGCACCTTTGTCTTCAGTCATCTCTTCATGAGGTCTAGCATCAAACAGGGCCATATCATAAGAACTAATTGTTCTCAGATTGGATACAGAATCAAGAGCAAGCCCAAATCCAATCATGCAGCTATGGTTTATATATATATCTCTGATATCTTAGAGCAGTGGTTTTCAACCTTCCTCATGTCACAAACCTTTAATATATTTCCTCATGTTGTGATGACCCCATCTGTGGGCATATCTGCATGTGGGCGGACCTGCCTGGAAACAGAAGAGCCCTGTCTCTGTTCCTAAAACCATCAAAAATATGATCTTAGGCAACCGCTGTGAAAGGGTTGTTCAACCCCCAAAGGGGTCATTATCCCCAGACTGAGAACTGCTGCCTTAGAGGCATCATTGGCAGTTTATATTAGAGAACATTATCAATCATCACCCTGAGGCATTACTCCACTGACAACAGGTCAACGGTGATTCCCAGCAATCTTATAGGGCTGGGTAGAACTGTTCCTATGAATCTCTAACCTGTAAATCTTCATAGGAGTAGAAGGCCTCATCCGTACCCTGCAGAGCTGGCTGGTGATTTTGAACTACCGACCTTGAGGTTAGCAGTCCAACATGTAAGCACTATGCATTGATGGTGTCACTAATTTAGCCAGTGGCATGGCATTTAAAACACTGTTGAAAAAAGGAAAATATATGAGTATAGGCCGACTATGAAGTCTAATACATGTTGACTTGTATGAGTTGAACTTTTAAGTAACTGAACACAACAGGGTTGGTGATAGAGCAAATCTTCCAATAATATTTATTCATAACATCCGAGCCTTGACTACCAGATTAGCACATTTTGATGAAGTAAGGAAAGCATTAGAGTAGTAAGTATCTGTTAGTTCTGGGTCAGCATTCACTGGAGCATCTCAGAACAAGGTACTTGAACCTAAGTCCAAAGTCTTCCAGGTCTATGCATTTTGGATAGTCACCGTCTGCTTCTTCTCAGCTCTAATTCCAATGGCTACACATGGGTTTGAAGTAAAGCCTAGTTCATTTATTGGGGTTTCCACAATGAGTCCTTCTGGTGTTACCTGTAAAGAAGGTGCACCTCAAAAGAGCAGAGTCTAAAGTTCCAGGTATCTGTGGGCACACAGACTGCATCACTAAGGGCTGCATAGATAAAACATGTCAATTTACTTTTACCAGAACTTGAGACCCCATCAGGTACAGAGTGAGGCAACGGACACAGTCCCTGTACTTTTTTGGCCTTTCCAGTGGAGGGGGTTGACTGATGTAGCTACATGGGGCTCACTGTTTTATCTGAGTGCACACTAATTTCTGTAATGTAGAATCAGGTTCTGGCTATTATTCTCAATATTTTGAAGTGTGTTGTGATGTGGAGGTCTAAGTAATCATTTTATGCATAGCATCTCACACATCCTGCACATTCAGAATGGGCTGTAAGGAAAATGGAATTAATCTCATCTAGAAGGTCTCAATGACCTTTTTAAACTCAGGTCACTTGGTTTGCAATGTCGCAAAGGCCCCTTGATGAGGTCAATTTTATCTATTCTTCACTGTAAGCTGTGTGTGTGTGTGTGTTGTGGCAAAAAATATGTAAGCATTTGTCAGAAGTTAATGTCAACTTCTCACCTTTACTTTATTCATTCTGCCAAGAAATAAAGCCCTTTGAAAATGGTTACATCTTTCACATTTGTAAAAACCATGCTATTGACTTGACTTCTCTTGACTTTTTTAAGTGTTTGTTTTGAAGTCTCATTTGATTCAGGAAACAGACATAATCACCAATAAATGTAACTTTAATAACTTAGGCCCTGGGAGACTTTCCTGGTTGGCAGAATTTCCCTACATACTGAAAATCCTCCTTATGGGATATCCTATTTCTTATCTAGAGTTGAAAGTCAGGATTAATCCAGATGATTAAGAAAATCTTTCTAAAAGAAAGACTACATCCTCTTTAAAATTAAACTGTGCTTAGAGGTTCCCTTTCTTTTGTTACTAAAATAAGTGTGTCAATGGTAAAAGTTGTGGATTACAACTATTTTGATGTCTTCCATAGGTGCTTAACGTAGGAAAATAGTCTTCTCATTTGTTAAACCACAGAAAGGGCATTAGAATGTAATTTTGAACCAAGAGGATATTGATATTTACATTAATTTGATCATTCTATATAATAAAGAAATTGTAGGAGTTTGAAGTGCTTTTGATTATTTCAATTAAGTCACCAACTAAAAAATTTCCGCATAGTATATCTGCATATGCAACCTTGAGTTAATTTGTGGATTCAGAAGGGAAGATTTCTTCCATAGATAGCATTACTGATGGTTTCTCACCCTTCCCTTTTGCTTTCCATGGCATGGAATAATGTGGTTTCCTAGAGAGTCCAAGGTGGAAACTATCAAAGGAGGGGAGGGAGATTGATCAATAGACATCTTCCTCGATGCAAAGCTGTCAGATCTGCTCAAGCAGAATGATACTCCTTGCCTCACCTTTCTCTCTTTTCCCCTGTCCCGCAACTGATGAAAAAGGTTTTCCGTCCAAGTGACCCATCCTGAGAGACTTAAATAAGGCACACTGGTGGCCTCCAGAGTTTTAATACTCAAATCCCTGGGGCAAAATGGGAAAGCTATACTTTTGTTATTCCTTTATTCAGGAGGTCAAAGACAATTAAAAAAAAACAAAACACCCACGATACCACCCTTCCACTGTCTGCCAAGAAACCTTGATATTTGACTATTGGCTTCAGTTTTATTTATACAGCAGAGTTGATTTTTCAGAGATTTAGTAAAATTATTATCAGGAAAATTGCAATCCTATGTATGTATTTGGTTAATGCAGTCTCTAATTCCTGGGGAAAGAGATGAAACATCCAAGAAACTTCCTTTAAAAAAAAAGATGAATGACCAAGAGATGGCTATAGCATTCATTTCTGAATAGGAAACTTCTCTTACTTTGAAATGTTCAGATGTGATGAGAAATATACGTTAATTCAAGCCTTAAGAAATTTATTCTACATGCATTGTATAGATTTCAAACTCACTGCCGTTGAGTCCATTTCAATTCATAGCAACGGGCAGGGTTTGCAAGGCGGTCAAGCTTGTTAGAAGCAGAAAGCTCCATCTCCCTCCTATGCAGACGTTGGCGTTTTCAAACTGTTGCTCTTGAGGGTTAGTAATCCAACATGTATCCAACTATACACATCCAGGTCTTCCTTACATAGTGTATAATTATACTATATAATTGTATAGTAAAATACCACTATAATTTTCTTTTATGTAGGAACAATCACACCTGCTAGTTAAATGGGCCTTATTTGACCCAACTCAAAGGCCAACCAACTAGGCTTTGAAGCAAAATGGATGTTCTCAGATCTTTTTTATTTTTTTTTAAATCATTTTATTGGAGGCTCATATGACTCTTATCACAATCCATGCATCCATCCATTGTGTCAAGCACATTTGTATATTTGTTGCCATTATCACTGTCAAAACATTTTCTTTCTACTCAAGTCCTTCCTTGGTATCAGCTCCTCATTATTTCCTTACCTGCTTCAATCTCCCTCCCTCATGAACTCTTCATAATTTATAAATTATTATTTTTTCATGACTTACGCTGACTGATGCCTCCTTTCACCCATTTTTCTGTTTCCCACCCCCTGGGAAAGGGTTATATGTCTGACATTGTGAGTTTCCCCTCTTTGCCCCCCACTTTGTAATCGGTACCCCCTTTCTACCCCACCGACTCCTTCCCTTCCTGATATCACTACTTTATTATTGGTCCTGAGGGATTTATCTGTTCTGGATTCCCTGTGTTTCCAGGTCCCATGAACATGCTCTGGTCTAGCTGGACTTGTCAGGTAGAATTGAAGTCATGATAGTGGGGTGGGGGGCATTAAAAATAGAGGAAAATTGTATGTTTCATCTGTGCTACACTGCACCTTAACTGAATGATCTCCTCCCCAAGACCCTTTTGAAAAGGGATGTCCAGTTGGCTACAGATGGACTTTGTGTCTCCAATCTACACTCCTCCACTTTCACAATGATATGATTTTTTTTTTGTTATTTGATACCTGATCTTGTTGACATCTCATGACCACACAGGCTAGTGTGCTTCCTCCATGTGGGCTTTGTTGCTTCTCAGCTAAATGGTTGCTTGTTTATCTTCAAGTCTTTAGGATCTCAGACAGTATATCTCTTGATAGCTGGGCACCATTAGCTTTCTTCACCACATTTGCTTATGCACCCATTTTCTCTTCAGTGATCATGTTGGGAAGGTGAGCATCATGGAATGCTACATTATTATATGTCCTTTCTTAGTTCTTAACGGAGACAATCCTATTTCTGGACACTAAAGTCCAAATCAAAGTCTTGGCCATATCAATTCCTTCTGTCTCTGTCATCCTGTGTGTTTATTTACTTCTTGTCCCTCTATAGCTTGAAGATGGTTCCCACATGGAATCTGTTGTCTTCTTTGTGTGTGTGTGTGTGTGTTTATGTGTCTGGATCTAATTGGTCCATTTTATAATTTAGAAAGGAATGGATTCAGAACCTACACTATTTGGGTATGAACTAACTAGCACCACAAATAAAGCCCTATTTCAAATAGAACTACATCCACAGGGATGGAGATTAGGATTCCAAATATATTAGAAGAACGTATTAGATCTATAGCACATGTATATGAGGTGATAGAGAATGCTATGGCTTGAAGTCAGGCATACCTTAAGCCTCAAAGTAACAGCCTTGTTTTTCAGTACTCTAAAGAGGTCTTGTGCAACAGATTTTCCCAGTGCAGTGCTTCGTTTGATTTCTTGACTGCTGCCTCCATGAGCATTCATGTGGATCCAAGCAAAACAAAATTCTTGTCAACTTTAATCTTTTCTCCCTTTATCATGGATGTTACCTATTGGTCCATTTGTGAGTATTTGGGGCTTCTTTCATTCAGTTATAATCCACACTAAAGGCTACAATCTTTGACCTTCATCATTAAGTTTTTCACATCCTTCTCACTTTCAGCAAGCAAGGTAGTGTTGTCTGTATATCTGGTCTGTAGACCTAAAAGAAATAAACAAACAAAACTTTAAAGTTCCAAGAGTAAACTGAAGAACAGAATGAAGTAGTTTTCTATGTTTCCTTGAGAGATTGAGAAAGTCTTAAGGAACTTTTGCATGAGAAACTAGTGAATTTTCAAACTGAATCCATTATACATTCATCAAGTATTTATGTATACCTATTTTGTGGCAGAGACTGTGGCAGGCATAAAAGAATTCTGTGAAGTGCTTCAGAGAGCCTCAGATGTTGAATTTTAATTTTATTCTAGATAAAAAAAATAACAAAGATAGCATGTCTGTGTACTAACTGTTAACCCAATAGGCACCACTGAGGTCTTAACTTGTGCTCTTGGTTATCCTTTTTGTGTAGATTAAGACTATATTTTTTCCCTATGAAACATTTTCACTTCTAATTGTGTTATTGATGAATGTATACCCCACAAAAGACCTGACTGCTATTGAATTAATTCTGACTCATAATGACGCTATATATAAGACGGTAAAACTGACTCTCTGTGTTTCTAAGAGTTATAAATATTTAGGGGGCAGAAAGCCTCATTTTTATCCCTTTGAGCTGCTGCAGGGTTAGAACAAGCTGACTTGCACTTAGTCGTCACACCCATAACCCACTCTATTATCAGGGCTCCTTTGATGAAGGACTTCAAGCTCCTTGCCCGTGTGTCAATAATGATTCAGAGTGACCCTATAAGAGAGACAGATTGTCTTTGTGTTTAGGAGACTGTAACTGTTTATGGATGTATAAAACCCCATCTCTCCCCTCACAGCAGCTGAAGAGTCCAAACTGCTGACCATGGGATCACGTTCTAATGTATAGCTACTATCTCCCCAAGGCTCTTGCATGAGAGATGCAGTGGTGCCTAAATGTTCCTTTAAAAATTCAAGTCTATCCGTCAGGAAAAAAAATTCAAGTGTATTCACAAATACCCATGTAAAACTGTACAAGGACACCACTGTATTGTGTGCCTATTGTGGTCAATTTAATGCCAAATCATAGCCTTGGTTCTGTTCAAAACATGCTCTGTTTTCAGTGTAACTATGTAGTTGCACAATAATGAATGACAAAATATATTGTTCAACAGAGCTCCAGACACTAACTGTAAAATTTGCAACTTTTCATCTGATTTTTATGTTTCTGAGAAAAAGATGATGAGTTTTTGCACATTTTAGGTTGTTCAAATTTTGAACTTTTGTCTATTGTTCGTATTGAGGAAATCATTTTAATTGAAGGTTACGTTGAGATTGCAAAATTTAGAGCAGATCAAATTTTTTTTCCATTTGTAAAGATTAATGTGGTGGAAGTGGAGTTGCTCTTAATAATATACCCAAAATCAATGACAGCATAATGTCGCAGGTTGGCTTCAAGTTATTTTCTCTATTAAAATATTTCTTTGTGTTCAACTGATTGATTTCTCAATAAGGTAATGTTCTAAATTGATTATATCAAAAAAGTATAATAATAAAACAGTACTCATCATTTTGTATGTTGGGGCTTAACTTACTGCTAAACAAATGTCAAAACTGTAATTTTTGATATCACTTTTTCTACCAAGAAAGTCAAGGTGAGCAAAAGAGGGATAGAGCTACAGAAGCTTTTTAGGACAATTTTGTCTTCATTGTTTCAAGATAAAATTGCAACTGAAACCCTAATCAGGTATTTTGTGTAGTCAGCAGTGGGTGAGTTAACTGGATGTTGAGAAGAATTCTGAGATTCTCCCTATCACCAAAGCGTTATCATACTGCATCCATAAAAGGAAAATCTCAAAGTCATTAGTCTATCTAGACAAAGTCATACAGATTTTCCTGGCTCTATGGGACAGATTTGTTCTTTAACACAAACTGCAAATTTAATTTTAATCCTTTAAAACAGTGGTTCTCAACTTTCCTAATGTCACGATCCTTTAATACAGTTTCTCATGTTGTCTTGACCCCCTAGCCCTAAAATTATTTTTGTCGCTACTTCATAACTGTAATTTTGCTACTGTTCTGAATTGGGCGTCCTGTGAAAGGGTCATTTAACCCCCAAAGGGGTCATGACCAACAGGTTGAGAAGTGCTGCTTTAAAAAAAATACCTGACTTATCAAAAATGGAAGTACTAGAATTATAAATAGTGCGGTGAGAATGTTTCCTTTCTTTAGTAAACATTTAAAGAAGAGTACATCCTTAGTGTCTATCATTGTTCTATGAACACTGAAGAGTAAATAGTATTTCCTGTTCCCAGATCTTACCAATGGAAAGGAAGGACAGAAGAAATGGGAGCAACCTGCCAGTTGCTGAAACTGGCACTTCATTTAGACGATGAAGTCCAGGTAGACTAGAGAAGCAAATTCATAAGCACACATATGTTTATAAGGGAAAGGTTTATATACAAGAGGAATGGAATATTGAGAAAACAGCCCAGCCTATTCCAACCCAAGGTCATAAGTCTGATATTATTAGCCCATTTGTCCAATACCACAAATCACGTGCAATGACACCAGGACAATCACAGACCAGTGGGGGCAGAGTGTTTTGTATCCAGTGATGGTAGAAGCATCTCAGCCCTTGCAGAGGCCTCTCTGTGGCTTCTCAATCATCTCAGCACTGGCAGGAGTCTCTACATGGCTTTTCAGACTTCAGAGGTCTGGTTCCATAGGGGTAAGCCCATGTGGCTTCTCCGGGATGTCTCACAGAGAGTAAACCTTGTGTCCTGTCAGTAGAGCATCTCCATGGGACTAAGTAGTGATTATCTCCTCTCCAAGGGGGAAATACAACTGGATTTCCCAGAATTCTCAGGAGAAAGCCATACCCACACAGAGATCTCTTTATCTCCAGATTGATAGTCTAGATTTCAGCCCTACACCTCCAATCCTCACAATGGACGCCAGATTAGTGACTGCCATGGGAGGCTAGCCATTTGTCTTAAAATGTTGTGCATTTGAAGGCACAGGGGTATTATTTGAATCTCCTTAATAATGCAGACCTCTGCATGAATATTAGGGTTTAATTATTGTTCCATTTATATTCTTGATGGTTTAAATATTGAACTTTATATTAACAATTACTTGTGTGTACCTTTTGATCTTTTTCACCCATTTAAAGAAAAATGCTAAACATACAAAATCCACCACCATCAACTCAATACCAACTCAGTGATCCTGTAAGTTCCTGACACAGTAAATCTTTAAGGGAGCAGACAGCTTCATCTTTCATCTATTTCTTGCAGGAAATCTGGTGGGTTTGAACCCGTTCTTTGTGGTGGGTAGCCCAATGCCTAATCCACAGTGCCACAAAGAAGATGGATGCACATGGCCATTTAGAAACTATGGCTTTACTTTATTCTCAGACACATTTGTATGATAAAAATGTTTTCCCTTGCAACTGACCACTACTCGGTATCTATTTCCTTTGCTTTGCCACCGAAGTTACATGCCTTTCCTAAAAGGGGATCCCCCCTCAAATTATCATCAACTTTCTCAGTCTTGCTGATAGTTTCCTTCCCTAGATCCTACTTTTCTCATTACCCTTTGTCCTGCTGGACTTCCCCTTCACTCTTAGTTTGTTGTTCTGGAAGAATGCTTATTTTATGTTTCTAATAAGAAGCCCTCGGTATAGTAGATTATGTATTCAGCTGGTAACCACAGGGTCAGCAGTTCAAATTCACCAGCACTTGAAGGGAGAATGGTCAGACTGTCTGCTCCTATAAAGATTATGGTCTCAGAAACACAAGGAAGCAGTTCTACACTGCCCTGCCGAAATGGGCTCTCTGGCAGTGAGTGAATGAATATTGTTTTTATACTTTATTCTCTGGCACAAAGAACCTAAGCTAACAATTGTCACTTTTCTTTCTGAAGCCACCGCCCTCCCCAAGGAGTCCTTGTGGTATGTGGGTTAGGCATTGGCTTGCTAACCACAAAGTCCGTGGTTCAAACTCATGTGATGGGACAACGGTGAAACTGGCCGCTTGCCGAAAGATTTACACTCTCTTGGAATCAATGCAATGGCAGTGGGCTTGGTTGTGGTTTGACTTCTATCCTGACCCCACTTTAAGATGACCCCCAGGTTCGCTTCTCACCACACTGAAATGTGCCTTTTGGGTCACTACCCAGCTAGACTGAACTTGAACTATTGACAAAGCAAAGGAAAGATCCTTGATTATCCGATCTCGCTCATCCCCTACACGAGACACTTTCAACAAAAGACACTCAGAGCTAATCCTAATCATCTGAAAATCCTGCCAATGGAAAAACAAGCAAGACTCCAAAAACGTGTGGAAGCAGGTGGAAAGGGATGTGTCCTTATGCTTAGTCGAGCATGCATCTGAAATCATTGTTTTCCCTTTGCAAAATAAATGCATGGGGGCAAGTGTAGCCTAAAGGTTAGATTGGGTCTGAGTTCTCCACTGGGACTTTCTCTGTTCTTGAGCAAGTCACTCCCTGCCCCGATTTCCCTGACAGTGAAATGGAAGTCGTGCCTCTATCCTGAGACTCCTGGAGCTGACTATCAGCGAAGTGCCTTGGAATCCGGTGCTGAAAGGCGATCAGCAAGTTCAAAGTGCCAGCATTAAGGAAGGCTTATCTTCTGCACAAACCAGTAAATCCTTTCCATAGGTGTAAAATGACTCTTCCCAGTTTTATTTTCTGCTCAGGCTACAACAGCTTCAGATGCTTCCACACGATCCACTGTCTGCTTTGACTGCACACACAAAACCCTCGTCATCTTTTGATTCGCAGCTTGCGCTAAGTCTAAAACAACAGAATAAGCAATTCATCAGTGTGACTCGTGAAAATGGAGACTCCATGCTTCCTTTCATAAAGCACCTTGCTTGCGTTCTGGCAGTTGGAAGTCTTGAAAATAAAGATGTAAAACAAACTCTTGGCTTTGAGTTGATTCTGACTCCCAACAACGCTATGGGATAGAGGAGAATGTCCCATAAGATTTCCAAGGCTGTGTTCTTCACGGAAGCAGACAGTCACATCTTTCTCCTATGAAGCAGGGGGCGGGTTGGGACCTTGACCTTTCAGGGAACAGCTGAGTGCCTTACGCAAGATGCCATCAGGGTTCCTGGAACTGAAGATACCCACTGTCGTCCAGTGGATGGATTCCAATCAGAGTGACCTTGTAGGACAGAATGCAGGGCTTCTGAGACTGTAAGCCCTTATGGAAGTACAGCCCCGTCATCCTCCCCCGAGTGACTGCAGGGTCTGAACAGGTCCTCGGGAATAAGATCGCAAGCCCACAACCCACGCCTACTGATGTGATTGTGACTCATCGTGATCCTAGATAGGTTTGCCCAGGCTTTGTAACCACCATCCTTACTGTTAGAAGCCCAAAGCGTGCCAGGCAATTCCTTATTGAATTAAATGAATAAGGTTAATTAGACACCAACACTGACTCAGTTTCATAAAATCAATCCGAGAAATTGCTGTAACCCAGTAAACCTAGTGGAAGAGCAGACGATGAGGGAAGTCAGGAAAGGTCATGATATACCTATGGTTTTATTTCCGTGGTTGACTGCTATACCTGTATGGCCGAGGCTGGACCTCTGCATTGTGATGGTTACTTTCGGGCATCCCTGGGTCATGCCAAGGCGCTTGCCTGGAAGTGTGACGTGTGACCTCATCCACAGAGAGCGCAAAGAAAGGGTTGTTATCTCTTCCATAAAATCAGCTATCAAACTCTTTCACCTGGTACTGTGTGACGCGGATTCGACTGGAAGGCAGCTGCTTTTTTAGTTTTATTATCTAATTCATTTAAAAAGAACGCTAATGAGTTAAATCAAGCCTGTTTCAGGATTTGCAAGGTGCCAGTATCTGATTTGGGGGTGTGAAACAAATATCTCGAAAATAAATGTGGTAATCATTTGTAGAAAAATATTTTCTTCTGGTTGAGGAAGAAAGGAAGGAGGCAACACTGGTGAACTACAAAGAATGACAGGCCTAAAGCCAGAAGAGCTCAGTTCAATTCCCAACTCTCCAGTTGCTAGTTTACGACCACGGGAATCCCTCAGCCACGCAGGCTTCAGTTCACCCAACCTGAAAATAGGGAAAGGAATGTTTGCCCATACAACTTACTGGTTTATGGAAGTGAAACAAGATAATATACTTGAGTTACACTGGGTTTCTAGAGAAGTAATATCAGTGATGCTTGTGTGGGTTTGTCTATTGAAAGAGAGCTCTGTCTAGAACTGGCTCCCATAGATATAGAAATGGGTAAGTCCAGTCCAGGTCAGGTCCATGGGTCAGATGTGAACTACATGCTGCTTCTGACTTCTGTTGCTGCAGGGCCTGATGAACAGGAAGCAGACAGATCACATGCTGCTGGACACCCAGCCGAATGAATCCAAGCTCGTGGCAAGGCAGGAATCCCAGGTCAGCAGTCTGCAGATGACTTCTGGGTGGGTAGGCAATGTATCAGGAGGGTGAAGAACAAGATGCAGGATCCAAATCCTGCAGGATACATCAGCTAGCTTCCACTTACTGTCAATAGGTCACACCCTCAATGTCACCTCTCTCCATGGATTATCAAGCCTGTGACCAGATTTGCCGAACTCCAAACCAAAGACATTGCCATCAAGCCAATTCTGACACATGGAACCCCCGGTGTCCCTGTGGGTTTCCAAGACTGTAAGCCTTTTGGGGAGTAAAAATCCTATCTTTCTCCATCTCCCTCAGAGTGACTTGTGATTTTGAACTACTGACCTCTTCGGTTCACAGCCAATACTTAACTATTATGTCCCCAGGGCTCCTGTGACAAGATTAAGGAGGCCCATTCTCTTCACAACTGCTTAGCTTCTTCACAGAGGATACCACACTATGCTTGATCCTATGCTGGAAGAATCCTGGCCCACTTAAGATGACATAAAATCTACTATCACAGTACTATTTAGTGTAAGTTAAATATATTATATTTCAATAAAATATAATAATGTTATTGTCATAGTCCCAACATGTACAACAATCTTTGTCTTCATGTAAACATGATACAAAAACAACTAATTCCATCACTGAATTCTAGGGAAGAAATGTTTTCAGCTTTCTGTAGATGACCATTAAGTTTACCAAAAGTTTCCTTTTTCAGTTCATTTTTTTTCAGGTGAGGTAGTCCATTATTCCATGCCCAATTAAAATTTTTCTCTCTCAAGTTTTGTCTTTAATTTCTGGTACATGCATTGGACTTGAGAGATAAAGATCCAGATATCATTGTTAAGTATTATATGTTTTATATGTTGGATATTTTGTTTATTGATGGAATTTGTTTTCAAGCATATTGAATAAGAACAAGTAGAAATGAAGTGCTACTTGGCAAAAAGGCGTAGAAGTCTAGAACCATGCTGACAGCAGGTAGGGAGCCTGGTCGGTAAAACAGTTCCCCTGGCCTAATCTTCAGGACGTCTGAATACAGTTTATTTTCAGGGCAAAGGCTAATGGCAGCAGATGTAGTTAAGGATGCTAATCAATTGATATTAAAATAGAAAGATTATTCAAGTCAGTCCTATGTAATCAGAATAATTCTTAAATGTGGACAAGGAGGGCAAAGCTGTAAATTATCAGCATGATGTCATATGAGAGAAAGTTAATCACATTAGTAGTTTCAGAGTTGGAAGGTGTTCATAAGCCAATAATTAAAAGCATACTCTAGAGCAGTGGTTCTCCACTTTCCTACTGTGGCGACCCTTTAATGCAGTTCCTCATGCTGTGGTGACCCTCAACCATAATATTATTTTTGTTGCTACTTCGTAACTGTAATGTTGCTACTGTTATGAATCAGGCAACCCCTGGGAAAGCGTTTCTTAACCCTTAAGAGGGTAAAGAAACAATTTTGTAACTTATAATCATGGTCAAATCATGGTCAAAAAGTCTATATTTGTGATACAAATTTCTTTTTTTTTGGGGGGGTGGGGGTGGGGGGGCAATCACTGCTCTCTGGTGGTGGGAGTAGGAGGCCCAGCCCCACTGCTGGAATTGAACCTCTGTCCCAGTGGGCCGCAGTCCCGCACACAACCACTACGCCACTGGGGCTCAGCCCAGATACAAATTTCATAGAAGTATACACTAAAACAACAAAAACAGATGCATGTTAAGTCTGGTGAACTCCTTATAAAGTCTGCAGTTTAGTTGCCAATATTAGAGGTAAAAGTATTGTATCACCACCAATTTGCTGGTTTGGGGGAAAAACTGGGAAAGCTGGGGAAGGTAAATAAGGACTTTCTGCACTCCCTTTACAACTTCTTTTGGAACTTTAAATTAGTTAAATTTAAGATAGCTTCAAATATTTCTAGAACAATTGCAAACTGATTTTTTTGGTTTCTCTAATCTTTCTTAATTTATATAGTGGCACGTGTATTGGACAATGCAGATCAATAGTAAGTTTTGTCAAATGTCATTTTATGTTCTTGTGCTCTTGTTCTTCAAAAAGAAAATTATGGGGTATGAAATTAATGCTTAGCATATAAGATAATAATCCATATGGTATGATCTTTTTAGTATGGTATGATACTATATCAAATCAGACTGTCATAAGATTCAATGTTGGAAAATAATGTATTTGGTAATGCTAGCTTTACTAAGTTATTCTGGCAATCAATTCATGCAGGACAATGTTAATTCCTGAGTTGAGTTGTAAGGTTTTAAAACAACTCATAGTCTTATTTTGTAAGCTCTCTGAATAGGAAGAACTCTGTAGTTGCTTAGTATTTAGTAACTAAGGAATTAACCCCATTTTAAAACTGGTAATATCTAACCGAGTTACCTCCAAATTTCCAGGAGTGAACAGTTGGTATTTTGAATTTCTCTGCCAGAATAAGTGACTTGAAATTCTTTGTCAGCACAGGTTAAAAGATCAACTCTTCTCTCAGAGCCTGCAAAAGTCAACATTTTATGACTTGTCGAAGGTGTTTGCTTTTTGTTCTTTATCCATTAATTCCCTTCCACTTTCTTCAAAAGGTCTACACTCAAGATAAAGCAAATTATTTATGTGCATGCCTGACTCACAGTCTAATCCCCCATAACACAAAGGCTAGGTACTATCACATGGCCATTAAAGCTGTCCCAAATATTCAACGTTTCCAAGTTTCTGTAGCGCCCTCCTCTTAAGAGAACAAACACATATCACCATTGAGTTGACAGACTCCCGGCAAGCCGATAGTAAAGGGTAGAATGCTTCCTTAGGGCTTCTGCATTTTTCTCCTGAGGAGCAGCTGGTGAATTTGAACCACTCACCTTGCAGTGAGAACCGAATCCTTCTCCTAATGTGCCACCAGCGCTCCCCATCTCATCTTAGAGCTTTGTAAATTGCTTCAGAGTCTCATGGAGTAATAACTTGCAAGGTTGTTAAGGTTAGCAAGTCCCAGCCTCACTCGCCAGGTGTATCTGGAGAATAGTCCTCCTTCATGGCTGCAGAAGCTGACAACCCCAAATCAGATAGCACGTTGCTGAGTCACAAGGTTGTAGAAGCCCCCAAATCAGGTCAGATGATAGAGTAATGAGTCCCAAGAATAAGAAACCAGATGGAGACGGGCCAAGTGGAAGATGCAGAGTAAGAGAATAAAATGTGGCAGAGCAAATATTAGATGCAGACCATGCCCTCAAAGAAACAAAAGGTGGTGACTTAAGTCACACCTTCTAGTAAGGTGGTGACTGAAGATGAATCTCATCCTAACCCTGTCTCATTATCAGAGTGGGCAACTCACTCCAAAATAGGACAATCATGATAGGCACAGAGACCAGGATTTGCAAGCCATCACCCAGTAGAAGGCTATTCCTAGAAGATTCATATAAAGTAATTCACTGCACTATAAATTTTTTATTTTTTTTATTTTTTTAATAATTTTGCAAAAATAAATGGCCATTTTTCTTTTCATGCTTAGATTCCACAAAGTGGGCATACTGTAATCACTGCCTCCCCCCCCCAAAAAAAAATAAGTCTAGATTATTCTTATGAGCACTTGTTGGAACTCTGGAGCCCTGGTGACAAAGAGAATTTGGAAATTATCAAATATTTTTGACTTCACATGAAAATAAAATGTTGCTGAAGAGCATTTAACACATATTACAGACATACATTGAAAAGAAACTGCCAGAAATTCAAGCTGGATTCAGAAGAGGTGTTAAAACAGAAGGATATCATTGCTGGATCTTGACAGAAAGCACCAGAAAGATGTTTACTTGTGTTGTATTGTGAAGGCATTCAACTGTATGAATCATAACAAACTGTGGATAGCACTAAAGATACTGGGACTTACCAACCACTTCATTGTGCTCATTTAAAATCTGTACTCGGACCAAGAAGCATTCATTGTCAAGTAGGACAAGAGAATACTCTATGGTTTAAATTAAGAAAGTGTATGTCAGAGTTGCAGCCGGTCACCATCCTCATTCTGTATATTCCAGGGGACTGGACTCTCTGAGAAAGAATGCAGCATCAGAATTGGAAGAAGTTACTCATGACTTGTGATCCGCATGACCCAACGTTGCTTCCTGACAGCCAGGAGGACTTCAAGCACTTGCTAATAAAGAACTACAGTCTTTGTTATGGACTCTTCTTTCTTTCTTCTTTTTTTTTTTTTTTTTATGTAGCATCACTGCCCTGGAGGGAATAGGAAACCCAGCCTTGCTCCTGGAGATGGACTCTGATTTCTTGTAAAGAAAACCAAACTCTTGATTCTATCTAATAATGATCCTAATGAGCAGAATAAAACTGCCCCTGTGGGTCCCTGAGATTGTACTTCTTTGGGAGAGAGGAAAGTCTCATATTTCTCTTTTTGTTTGTACATCATTTTGATGAAGGCTTTTATAGCACTTATCACAATTCATATATACAGCCAACATGTCAAGAACATTTGTACATATGTTGCCCATATCACTTCTGAACATTTTCTTTCTACTTGAGCTTTAGGTATCAGCTCATTTCCCCCTTCCCCACCCTCTCTTCCTCATGAACCTTCGATTATGAATAAATTATCATTTTTTCATGTTCTTACACCAACCACTGCCTCTCTTCACCCAATTTTTTGTTTCCATTCCCCTGGAAAGGGGTTATATATCAATCATTGTGATCAGTTCCCCTTGCTCTTCTAACCTTCCCCTTCCCCTTCTGGTATTGCTACTCACATTCTTGGTCCTGAGGGGTTTGTCTGTCTGTCCTGGATTCCCTGTGTTGCAGGTTCTTATCAGTACCTGTGTATATGCTCTGGTCTAGCCATATTTGCAAGATAGAACTGGGGTCATGATAGGGGAGGGGGAAAGGAAAGAAGCATTAAAAAACTAAAGGAAAGTTGTATGTTTCATCAGTGCTATACTGCACCCTGACCGGCTCATCTCTTCCTTGTGGCTCTTCTGCAAATGAATCAATCCAGGGATACATATGGCATCCAACTAAAAAGGAGGGGAAATAAAGAAAGTGAACTCTCTTATATCTATTGCATAGCACCTGGTGGTTTTGAACTACTCATCTTGATGCCAGAATAGCCTAACATGTAGCCTGTTTTGCCAGCAGCAGTCAGGCCATCAAATGATATATTGCATTGGCCAATCTAGTGTACAAGACCTCTCTAAAGTGCTGAAGATTATGAGGAGTAATGGGCACCTGACCCAACCCCTACTATTTTCAGTTGCCTCATATGCATCTGAATGTTGAACATTGAAAAGAAGCTGTGCACTTGAATTAAGATGCAGGAAAAGAATATTAGAAGTACATGGACTGCCAACATGACAACAGTGACAAAACCAGAAGTCTGTCTTGGAAGGAGCACAGCTCAAATTTCCTTAGGAGCAATGCTGGGGAGCCTTCTACATACTTTGAACATGTAATCTGGAGAGAGAAATCCCAGGAAAAAGAAATCATTCTTGGTACAGTAGAAGGACAGCAGAAAAGAGGAAGACTGGAGGATGAATTAGCCCATTGGCTGCAGCAAAGGGCTCAGATCTAACAATGTTTCAGGTGAAGCAGTTCTGTTGTGCATAAAGTCATCTTGAGGGCACCTAACAACAACAAAGGGATAAACTGAGTCAGAATCCACTTAATGGCTATAGTTTGTTGGTTTGTTTGCTCTATAAGGGTAATCTTGGATGTGTTCTTGAAGGATGGTTATGGATATTATACTAACAAAGTTTTAGACAAAATTTAAAATGAGACAAATGAGAAAAAGACCAGAAAAACTGAGCCAAGCCCCACCTGCCCATCCCCCATTACAACAATGTACCTGCTGACGTTTTCACCATATCAAGGGTTAGTCTCTGAGTCATTTCTTGAAAACCTCATTCCACCCACTCTACTGCCCCAATGCCCCCGTTTGTAATTCGTTTTATGTCTGAAAATCAAAGACTATTGAAAAGGAACACAATTTGTGTCCGTGGATGAAATCAAAATTGCTGTTTTGCCATGATGTAAATCCAAGAGTGAGAATTCCATTGAGAAGGTTTAGATAGAAACATGCCATCAGATATGTCTATACCCATGTGGAGGATATATTAATGAACAATACCTTTACATTTAGACATTTTTATTTAGCAAATCTGTATAATTTTATATGAATATCTTTTCTTTCTCTTTTTAAACTCTGGCATTTTAAGCAAGGCTCTTTTTTTTTTTTTTTACATCTGTCTCACGTTAGGGACACCATGTTCCTTAAGTCGTGGACATAAATTCTTGTGGGTAAGGACTTGCAAAGCTGCCTCCTGTGCCTTGTTATAGTCCTGTTCACTTACCTCCGAGGGTAAAGTGCTTTCTGCCTGTCCTCTGTCTGTCTGATGCAATGGTCTGCTCTGCTGTCAGGAGCGCAGCTCTGTAACAGAATCTCCAACCATCAGACCTGCACTCCAGAGAACAACCGCTGCTGAGCTTTCCAGTAATGCTGGTGACCCAATCACCCAAAAGTTGCTTTCTCAGTGATGGTCTATGTACCGTTTTTATCTTTATACAAATAATTACTTTAATCCAACTTAGCATCTTATTTTATTATAAAAATTTGATAAAACTATCATTTTATTTTATTTATTTTGAACATCCAAAATGTTTTTTAATAGCTTAACTGGACAGGATCTGGAGTTAGTTTTTGTAGCCACGGCTGATACATTGGCCTCTGGCATGCTCGAACTTCCGGCCCTTGGAGGGGACATATGGTTTGGTGTGACTGTGTGTGTGTGTTGGGGGGGGGAGGGCGCCGCTGGTCCCCCGGGCTTTGCCGAAATGCCAGTACACCTCGCGGCCCTTGCACGGGCCAGACAGCAGGGCGGTGCCACAGCCCTTAAGGGAGTCCAGTCCTTGAGGATGCGCTCCGGGCCAGATGCTCACACGCGGGCCCACGCCTTCAGCCTGGGCACCTCTTGCACCTGCACATCATCCGTTAGGGTCCCCACGATGACAGCGGTCTTGTTTACTCGGCCGGGAAGCTTCATCTTCTGGATTATCTGAGAGAGGGACAGGGGCGGCCGGTGGGTGCGGCTCATGAACAGGCTCTTCAGCACCACCTGATTGAAGGTGCAGTTGGTCCGCCGGGCCAGAAACCTGCACAGCATGACCAGCAGGGGCAGGTAGATGTCCTGGCTCTGGGGTTCCTGGTGGCGAACCTTTCGGTTCTTGTTGTGGCGGATGTCAGCTCCCATGATGGCGCCGCCTGCTCAGCCTGGACCGGAAAGAGGGATAAAACCATTATTGTAATCCATGTCAATGGAGTGCTAATTTCTTTCTTATTAAAGACATCAGTAATTCCTGTAGTGAATTTAATAAAAAAAAAAATGTCATCAGGGGAAACATAATTTAGTCCTGACATCTGGATGGATGCAAAGCAGGCCACTCCTTACCTGCATGGAGATGATATTCCACTGGGGAAGAAAACTTGGATTTACTATCATTGTGAACCTAATAGTTACTACACAAGGGAACTGCGGGAGTCCTCTGGAGCATGTCGATAGAAATAAAATAGGTTACTTTCGTAAAATATTTGAAAAATCAGAACCTCGGGAATTTTCTTTTTCATACATTTAACAGATAAAAAAAAATACAGGAGAATCAATTAAATTTGGTTTCCACATAGACAGTGAAGACTTTTGTAGCATGTCTTACGGGGTTGCTGAAAGTTAGAGTTGACTCAGTGCAGTGGCTAAGAGTGGCGCTGCATGTCAGTTTTTTGTATTGTACCTTCAGTCCTACTCTCCTTGCTGGAGCAGGACTGCAAACTTTTCAACCAGGTGAAGAATCCTAAACTGCACAGCACTTAACATGTTAATTTGCTTGTTGGAATAATTAAATTATTGAAGAATGAAATTCAAGACCATACGTATCCAGATAAATTTTATTACTAGATTAATTAACATTATTTTTAAAATATTTGATAAATCATTTTATTGGGGGATCATACAACTCTTATAATGATGAATACATACATCAACTGTATGCACATTCGTTGCCATCATCATTCTTGAAACTAACATTATTATAGATGGCCTCTTTTTATAAAACGCTACTTCACTGACTTTTTGCCAAATACTTAAGTCTCTGTTACTATTTGACTAACAGTATTTGTATTATTTACACTAATGAAATTGCTAACAGCATCAAAATATATATTTTTCTTTACCTTAAAAACTAAATGAAAAGAGGCTTGATAGAACAAGCATATTCTCAATCCCTTAATAGTTCTTTATTATGATTTCCATTTTAAAAGGACATTTAGCTTTCCCTGAAAAGTTGTATCTCCTGGAAGGCCACTGTAAAATCTTTATTATTATTCAGAACAACGTAGCAGTTGTACAGGGCTTTCAGAGGACTTGTTTGTTGCACGTTCATTCTTTGTCCCAAGTCTGCCATTGGCTGTGTTTAGCCAAGGTGGTTCTTATCTCTCGCTTAGGGTTTCAGCTGCTCAGATACTTTGTGGGTCTCAATCACTTTGTCTGCCTTAAAGGCTTTACAACAGTTCCTTGCAAAACACTCCAACTGAGAAGGTAACACAATTAGCATTTGCCTCAATTCTCTCACAGAAGCTCTAACCAAGATAATTTTACACTCAACCACAGACACATTATACGATTTTTTTTTCAAAGGATTACCAATTGGAAATGAGAGCTGAAATGTATCCTATACAGTATAATTGTACACACAAAGTACTAGCGTCTTAAGAGAAACAATGTCTACCTATCTATGGAATCTAGCTGCCCAATGAAATATTCAGCAAATATTTATTACATGGAAGTATCTGATTTGAATGTCAATGTCCTCTAAATTGCTTTGCTGTTCTCCAAACTCCTTTTCAGATTTTTCTAAGCCTGCTTTTCTTTCTCTTCTCACCTTTAAATCCATAAACACACAGTGCATTGTCTGCTTATCATCTCCAAAGACATAAGCTCTACTTGAATGACCCAAGCTCCTGGCTAGTTAATGCTGCATTGCAAGTTGTTGGTGAAGATGAATATAAGAACATGAAATGATATTCTTCTGTTTTAGTTAGGGTTTGATAGCATCAATTCAGAAGTTGGAATCTGTGAGTTTAAAATATCCCTATATCCAAAGGGGCCATTTGTTTGTTTACTTTCTTTAAATTCTATTTGTTTTGTTGTTGTAGCATTTTTTTAATGTCTGGACACAGATATTTTAATGTGAGTTTCAAGTAGCAGTTTCTTTGTCACATGATCTTCTCAGCCACTAGTAACTTCCAAGCTCTCTGCCCCATGACTTAAGTGTCTTTTTGTTGTTGTTGTTGTTGTTGTTGTTGCTGTTTTAAAATTAAGCACGGCACTTGATATATTTTCTTTATATATGTATCAAATGAGTGGATGAATAAGATACAGCAATAAATAAGTGTGCTTGATTTCACCTCCCCAATGTATAATTATGGACAAATGTTTGGTGAAGGAAGAAGGGGAGTGATAAGGAGCACTAACTCCTCTCCTACTGTCTAGGTGGGTGTTCATCAGCATACCAACTCTTCCTAATTGATGTTTTGAAAACTCTCCTTGCCAAACTTCAGTGACTTTTGTCCTGCCATGTTTACATACCTGAGACCAAGCACAGGCACTTTTTGAAGTTAATTAAAGATTCACTTATGTTAAATATTTCCGGATGATACCAAGAGACAAAGTTGGCAGACAATGGAATCAGCTTGCACACTTCCCTCTGTGGTTTTCCTCAGACAGGTTTTGAAGGGTCTGGTCCTCATGGAATTGATGGAAAAAGGATGGGGCCATTAGGAGATGCAGTGATGCTGCCTGGAGAAAGATCGCCTGGTTCTGCTTAGGCATATCTGAGGATACAAGATCCAGGGCAGACATAAACTCTCCTAACTTCTTTCTCCCTCCCACTTAGTCCCTTTTGGATATTCCTTTCAAATGCCTATTGTTTGTGTGTTCTAAGGCCCAAAGCTGAGTTTAATACCACTTAAAAGATGATCTTATCAGATGGCTTCCCAACTCTGTCACCTGAAAATAGCTTATTTATGTTCTCTCATGAGCCACAAGGTTTTAAAGACTTAGCCTACTTAAAAACTGTTTTTGTAAACTAATAATTAGGTTTCTATTTTTATTTTCCTTTAAAAACAATATATACCCAAGTTTCTAATCAGAAAATGACAAGCTGTTAGCATAGGTGTTGATAGAGTTCCAGCCAAGAGCCAAGAGAGTCAAACTGACCCTGTCGGAGCATATTGTGAATAAGAAATGCTTGGCGGGCTTTTGAAAATTGAAAGTAGTACATGGGGACCCACGAGAATCGTTAGGCTGCCTCGTGGGACCGGCTTGTTCATTGTCACTGCTCTCTCAGGGGAGGGAACCTGGACTGTGCCGGGGTCACTTTTTATTTTATAAGAGAAAACAAGGAGAGGGAAGCAAGAAGGAGAGGGAGACTGCAGAACACAACAGAAGAGCTAGAAATAGAGTGAGTCCTTTAGACCTGGGGTCCCTGCATTGGGAACCTCCTAGATCTGGAAGATGTATGTCTAGGCTTGTGGATATCTCCAAGGGATGGCAGGTCCCCCAGAGTTGAAAGAGGTCCGGGTCTTTCTCTCAGAGACTCAGAGAGAAAGCGCTGGGGCCCTGGATGCAGACTTTAAGCCTTCTAAACTGCAAGAGAATACATTTCTGTGGGCTAATGATATCCTGTGTGATATTTCTGTGACAGAAACACTAGATAACAAAGACAATTGGCTAGGAGAAAGACTTTTGGAGCTGTACATCCGGTCTGCGTGGTGCTAATGGCAACTCCGGAAAGTGGGGGCAAAGGTGCCCTTCACCACAGAAGTACTTGCCTCTCCGGAGCACTTCTCAATAATAGGGGACGGCCGTGCCAAATCCGGTAGGAAACAGGAGCGTGAGCTCTAACTCAAGTCGACTCAGGATTAAATTACCTTTATTCAATTAAATGAGTGTGGGCACTGTTGATTTCCCAGCTGGTGCTCCTCAGGCCAAACCACTCTGCGCTTGGAAAAGGCGTTTTTGCAGTCTCGCACAGCGCTCATGTCATCCTTTCCCTCCAGCCTGAACTTCGCTAATATTTCCATGACTGTCAGCCAGTTCCGTTTCTCTCAGCAGCCCTACCAGCTTGCTCCCCACGGGCTCTGGAATTTACTTACTCATCAAAACCTTTAAAAAGAAAAAAAACAAGTGATTTGCTTCTTGACGACACTTCAATAGCAATTCAGGCTTTGCAGGTGAACGGACATGTTTCAGATAAAACAGATTACTGCTGCAGGAAGCATTGCCTCCAAATGACAAGGTCGATAAGTAAAAATGTTTTAAAAAGCACAATACAAGAGGGAAAAATGGATTCTTCGGGGATTATTTTTCAAATTCTCAGTCATTTCTGCTCAAGTTTTATGTGAGCCTAAACATCTTGGTTATTAAAAGATTTGAACATTACTGTCAGGCTGAATATTTTCCAATATCCTCTCCAATTTGAATCATTTCATAAATTTAATCATATGTCAAACCATGTGTTCCTTTAAATCATTAAGAGGAGTTTTCAGTTCTGTGAATATTTTGCTCTAATCTCTCTCAGATTCCCTGGAAGAGAAACAAGAACCAAAATTTGGCTCTGCCAAACGTCACAGTCCCATTTCTAAAACCATGTCTTGACCACCTCTCCCAAGCCTCCATTTCCCTCAACTCCCCGGAGTGTGAGGCTCAAGGAGCTGGTTCTTAGACACCTTCGCCAAGAGTCACACTTCTCTCATCACTGTTGCTCTGCAGTTCACTCCCGTCTTATGACTTCAGTCTCTAGCTTATTTTCTCTGTCTTGCTGTCCACTTCAGAAGCCCTGTGAGTGAAAGATTGAAGCCCTGACGGTGTAGTGGTCATGGTGTAGGCCTACTAGCCGGCATGGTTGGCATCCATGCCGTGCCTGGGAAGAAAGAGGGGGCTTTCTGTTCCCACAGAGTTACTGTCTCAGAAACTCACAAGAAGCAGTTCTATCCAGTCCAGTTGGGTCACTATCGGCACGATGGCATTGAACTTGTTTTTGGTTTGGCTCCGTGAAATGGTTAAGCTTTGGGCTGCTAACTGAAAAGTTAGGGCTGTGCACCCACCTCCTTGTATAAGAAAGACCAAGGGGTCTGCTATCATAATGGTTACAGTTAAGAAAACTCTCTGGGCAGTTCTGGTCTGTCACAGAGGAACCCTGTCAGTTGAAACCATGCAATGATAGTTAATAATAGTTAGCTTCCCTAGCTAAAGTATTAACTCCAGGGCTGCCTTTCCCAATCTGTATTTTGCATAACAATCTCCTACTTTGAACTAAATAAATTCAGTTGTCACATGGACACCTTGTTTTTGAGATTTTGGTTCTCTGAAGAAGAGAAAGATTTTTAGAAATACATTTATGGATGCCAAATCAAATGTCTTGGTATGAGAACAAAGATTGGCAAAGAAACTTAAATTGGGTTCAAATGCCATACTGGATTCAAAGTGTATGTGATGGGATGTTAGTTCTTGGTGCCAATCCTAAATACTGAAATATATATAATGATACTCACATGTTCAAATGTGGGATGTTGGAGATGGAGAGAATGAAAAATAGGAAAAATGCTATTTGTTCATGCACATGTGATTTAAATTCGCACTATCTTATTTCCAGGTATTCTCAGGTACACAGAAGAGTTTAAGCGTATCATTGTGTTTGTGTGAAATGGATTTTCTGCAACCCTGTGGACCCATTATGCTCCTTGTTCAGTGTGAGATTTTATCAGACTCCACAATCGCTCCACTGTTAACAAGAAGGCGTAATTTTCTGTGCACGGGAAGAGAGTTTTGGTAACTGCCTTGAAAGAAGACATTGTTATGTTTCATCATTTGATCCACTATTTCTTTCACCATTTAATGACCTTTTTGTTGTTGGCTTTTTCCTTCTGGCCATGGATAGTCTCCTATTTTTATATTTTTTAACTTCTCATTTTTAGGTTTTAGTTAATTTTTAAAAAATTAGTATTCGATGTTTGACTCAAATTAGTAATTGTAGATATTTCACGAATTTTACAAAGGAATAAGTATATTTCTAACATATTTTCATCATCATTACTATGTTTTCAAACTGACCTTAGTAGCATAGTTCTCCTATGTGGAAAATATAGTAATAAATTATTTAACTATTGATCACAAGCATGACTTCTGAAATGTATGTATTCTATTAAATAGGGATGATTTGTAGGAAATTTGAAATGAACTTATGATGTAAAACATCATCAAATTTAAAGCCAATATCTCCTTTTAGACTGAGAATCTGGCAAGTAGAATGACTGGATCAATGACAAGAGGAAGCCCAGCCAATTCAGGACCCACGACTCAGTTTAATTTCAGGTCGAGATTGAATGAACAGTTATACGGAGGAAAATGAGAATCCTGTTTCTCTCTTGGAGAACAGCATTAGAAATATGGACATGGGGAACGTAAAAATAAACCCTGGATTAGAGTTTGAAGTAACAGTGCAATTCATGAGTTGATTTGCTTTCTATGCAGAGATGTCAGGAGATGATGGATAGCAAGATAGATATTGCTGCATATCCATGAACACATCTAACATACTGATCATAGTTTCCAAATAGTGCTGTTCCAAAAAGTAAACAATGTTCCTTGTAGCAAAACAAACAAACAAACAAAACCTCACTGCTGTCAAGTCACTGTGGACTCATCGCAGTCCCAAGGGAAAGGGGAGGGCTTCCCCTGGGAGTTTGGAGCATGTCTCCATGGGAGAAGAAAGCCCTCTCAAGAAAATGTCAGATGAGCCCAGAATCTCTTATTTGGTCTCTTATTAAGAAAGAACTCAAATGATGATACATAATACAGGGTGAGTGAGTTCTCAGCAGCCAAACCTGGGACTAATTGAACGTCAAAGTCATGAAAGATGTTGGGAATCTTTGGGACTGGCTCATGATGATGGCTGAACAGCGTAACCGAATGTAATTAAGGTCGCTAAACTATATAAGTGAAGATTACAGAAATGGTAGATATTCTGTTCCCTATGTGCTTAACAACAACAAAATAAATAATAAAAGCAATGGCTTCTATATAACCCCTTGACTAAAATAGGGAATCCTAAATCCTTACAGATAGATGTAAGTGGATAGAACGATAAAAAGGAAGTAGTGAAGTGGAAAGATCTACCTTATAGTACAAAACAAATAAAACCCAAATTCACTGCCATCGAGTTAATGATGACTCCTGGTGACCCTCTAGGAGAGAGTAGAATGGCCCCTGTGGGTTTTTCAGACTGTGACTCTCTCCTCCCACTTTTTTTTCTTCTTCTATTTCTAACCCTGACCCTTGCCCTCGCCCTCACCCTCACCCTAATCCCAACCAGACTGTGACTCTTTACAAGAGGACAAAGCCTCACCTTTCTCCCAAGGAGCAGGTTAGCAGCTCCACACATAGCCGTGGACATTTGGCAAATGGAGTATATTATTCTAGGCAAAGCCATCAAGGCATGCTAAAGCTGGCAGGTGATAATTTGAAAGCGATAAGAATATCTGTAGTCTCAAAGTATATGTCACTAAAATACTCTTAAATGGCTTCTTAAGAATAGCATAGATCAAAGGTTCTCTGGTAGTATAGTGGGTTTTACATAGGGCTCCTAGCCATGAATAGTAAGAGATCTTTCATTACTTTTGCACAGGAGAAAACTGGCAAGCATGTTAGCCCAGTGGTAAAATTAACATCACTCATGATATTTCAAATCAATGTCACGTGTCTCTTCCTAAGATGTGCTGAGAAGAACACAACATCATGTCTATCATTCAACACAACCAGAATGTGGCCATCAGAAAAAAAATGAAACAAATCTAAATTTAAGACCTTCCCCAAAGTAGCATTCCTGCACATTTAAAATATATCTAAGTTGTAAAAATAAGGAAATATTGAAGAAGCATTCTGACTTGAAGAAAATGAAAGAAACACAGCTATCTTCACAAGCAATTTCATTTGCACCCTCAACTTCAAAGGAATTATTGAAATAATGAGTAAAATTTGAATGTACTCTGTGAATTGGAATTAGTACTCTTTCATGGTGCTCAGTAGTGTCACCAGGCATGTTGTCACCTACAGTGGTAATTTACAGAATCATGTCACCCCACCTCATGGATGTGGCCACTCTGCAAGCCCTCCCCTCACAGTGCAGATAGGGCCCCAACCTGACCTTGTTCCCACACAGTGCCCACCATCCCTGCTAGTCCCACTCCTAATGCTCTTCCCAGTGTCCTCCCTTTCTCATCAGCCAAGGTGAAGATCTCCCTCTCTAACCAATGATGAGCACCATGGCTCCATGCACCTGTGCTCTGATTGACAGTGGGTGGGGGTGGGGTGGAGTTATGTAGAGCACTGGGTGATGGGTGACACCAGTCCTCATCAGAATACTGCCTTCAAGGTCCCTCTCCCTGCAGTGCTGATCTGCTCATCTCTGCTGCTATTGTCCTGGACCCAAGGGTGGATTTTGTGTCGAATCTCATCTTTGACAGTATCAGGGCATGCGGCCTTTCCTCCCAGCCGCCCCCTTCCACCACTAGTGACAACACTGATGGCAATGTGAGTGGTGTGATGTGGAAGGCACCTCCAAACTCCGAAGATGAGGAATATGACTGTTGATCATGCATTTCTGAAAACCAGCCACTCAGACCCCTGGCAAATGGCCCGGCTTGGATACACATGGGGCTGCCCAGTGTAGGGCTACTTTATTATTGTTGCTGTTGCTCTTGTAGGAGCGGTTCTCTGAGTGCGGTGCCGGAGTCAGCTTTACCTAGAAACTTAGAAAGAAAGGCCAGTTCTCAGGACCCACCTGAATCAGAGGGGCTGAATCAGAAACACTTGGAGTACAGCTGAAGAATCTGAGGTGTGGCAAGTCCTCCGGGAAATTCAGCTAAAGTTGACACACCATCTGCTCAGCAAGGATGGAAGAAGACCACCTGTTAGGAAATGCTCAGGCACCTGTGTCTCCTCAGAAAAGTGGCTAATTCCTGATTTCCTTGCTGCCACAATATCACCATCATTTACATGGCTGGAGCTCTTAGAGAACTGCTTAATATCACCATAAATAAAAATTTAAAAACAATTAGAGCGGTCCCTGAAGCTCTTTTTATCCTCCTGTTATCCTCTAAATGCACAAGGACTTGCCACTTGGCTATTATAGTTTTATATCCACTGCTATATTAAGGCTCTTGGTTTGCAATATTTGCTTATGGGAACCAAACGCCTGTCATTTTATGGCACCATGGAGTGATTAATAAAGGCTTTTATAGTACTGGAATGTAATGTGACTACATCCTGTCCCCTAAATGAATATGGCTCAATCTAATGCCTGCAGTCCAGTAAGCACCACATCCTTTTATGGGAGCCAGAAAAGGTGGGAGGTCTGTGTGAAGTGGAAGGTGAGGAACCACTGGGAATCCTGTAAGGCAACCTTCCAGACGATGTGGGAAAGAAGAAAGAATATAGCTCAGTTGTCCGTTACTGAAAACATGAGGGGGGTCTAAACTCTTGTGTGTGTCTCTGGATTCCGAAGGTTTCTGGTGCCTTCCAGGAGCATTGAAGGCACATTTGTCTTAACGGTGAGACCTTTCAGCACTTAGGACTTTTGTTGAGTGTAAAGGAAAAGTTGCACACATGGGTCATTTAGATCGCTAAGTCTGTCTTCCTAAAGGACAACCACTGTAACTCTAAGACATTTATGGATAGAATGCTGGTGTATTAGTTTGGGTAAGATAGAGAAGCTAAATTCATAAACACACCTATGTATATAAGGGAGAGGTTTATATAGAAGAGCAATTGAACATTGAGGAAAAAACATCCCAACCTAATCTAGTTCAAGGTCATAAGTTGGATATTAATTAGCCCATATGTCTGATACCAAACGATTAGTCCTTTTCATACTCATGAAATGCATGCAATGATGCTAAATGCAGAACTATCACAAGCCAGTAGGTAAAAAAAATCTTTGGATGCAGTGGTTTTTGTAAGCATCTCAGCTTTGGCAGGAATCTCCACACAACTTCTCTAGGTCCAGGTTTCTGACTGCATCAGGGGAGGTCCATGTGGCTTCTCCTCAGGGATGTCTCACAAGAAGCCAACCATGTCAGCTGAGTGTCTCAGGCAGCAAGTGTTGTTAGTAGAGAGTCTCCAAGAAAGTGAACCCAGAAAGATGATGTCACCACCTCTAAGAAGAAAGGACCACATTTCCCAGAATTCTCAGCAGAAGGCCATGCCCACACAGAAGTCTCATTGGCTATCTCCAGATTGACAGGCTAGACTCCACCCCTACACTCTTCATTCTCAAACTGACACCAGATTAAGTAATTGCCACTGCTGGCGTTTTAGTTCCTCTCCATTTATGCTTTGCTTGATTCCAATCAATAATCTTCCAGTTCCACTTAAGGGTCACCTCACGGACTCACTAAATGAATTTCCATTTAAGAACTCACAATCCCAGTGGAACATTTGTAAATTGGTGTACAAGTCCCCAGTTTAGCGTCTTCTGAGAGTTGGAATTACTGGGTCCTAGGGGAATTCACTGTTTATCTTTTTACATAGAAGCTGTCAAGCTCTGTGCCATACCACCAGCCTCGTATTACATTGTCATCTATAGTACATCAGGGCTAAGCCTCCTCCAGCCCCCAAACCAAACCCACTGCCATCCGGTTGAGCTAACCCACAGGCGCCCTGTAAAGCAGTAGAACTGTTGCTGAGCATTGCGGATGGAGACAGAAACTCCGGACATGAGCAGCCACATCCTTCTCCTGAGAAGGAGCTGATAGACTAGAACAAAAGTCCGTTTTATAATCCACTGCCCCCAGGGCTCTTTAGTAGGCAGCTTTGTGTGCGTGACATAGAATCTCATTACTGTTTGGATGTGCAATTCCCTAATAACACAAGCCCCTCTTAAAGTCCTCTTTGGCCACTTTCACCTGTTCTTTGGGGGGAAATGATAATTTATGGCTTTTATCCATTTTTCTAATCCAGTTGTCTCTCTGTGGTTGAGTTGTAAGATTTCTTGCTATATTCTGGATTTCAAATCTTTATCAGAAAGATGTTTCCCAAATATTTTCTTCCATGCTTCACTTTCTTGGTGAAGTCCTCTGATACGCAACAGCTTTTTTTTTTTTTCCATTTTGATGAGGTTGAATTCATCTGTGTTTGATTCTGACTCATAGCGACCCTATGTGTGGTTTCTGAGGCTATCAATTTTTATGGGACCAGAAAGATGAATCTTTCTCTTGAAGAGTGGCTAGGTTTGAACCCCCAACCATACACTTAGCAGACTAGCTTCATTCGATTTCCTCAGACTGGAGTAGAGGGAAGCTAATTTCGTTAGAGTGATCTTGCCAAGAAACCTATAGACACAGAGGAAAGATGACCAGGTATCAATATTTACTGCAAGCCGTGGGATGCCTGGAGCTACCAGAAATTGAGTGAGGCAAGAAAGGATGTTTCCTGGAGAGTTGGGAGAGACTGTGTGAGTTGGACTCAACCCAATGGCAATGGGTCTTCCAGTACCCCCTGTGGGTAGATCATGAACCTCCAGAACTCGGAGATGAAACAGTTCTTTGGTTTAAAGGCACCTCATTTGTGATACTTTTACTCCCCTAGGAAACGAATACAAATGCTTAATAAATATCTGAAACAATAATTCTGAAAGAAAGCATGGTGAGTGAAGGTCCTACGGAGTTAAAAATGGCCTTGATGGCACCTAACATGAATAGCATTCTTATGGCGAACCTCACACTCTCGCATTCTCAGTTTAAAAATAAAAGGGTTTGTTTTGTTTTTAACCGCCTCGCCCAGAAAGTTAAAAAAAATGTGTTTTTAAATGACCGTATTAAGGGTCCTCTATATTTTTAGTTCATATGAAAAGCAAAAATGTACCTTTATAGGCTGACTTAGCAACAACTCCAAGGGAAGAATGTTCCTATTTTAGAGTCTTGTGATTTTTTATCAGCCATGTGATTCCAGCTGACAGCAGCAGATCCAGCAAACTTGGGTGTGGGCAGCTTTGGGGGTTCTGATATCCCATAGACTAGCTGACCCTTCCTTTTTTGAGTTTTATGTGTAGTCTCTTTATTAGCACGGAGCCCATATTCAGGAGAAGTCTGGAAACAAAAATTCCAGGACGTGACTTGCACGGATTGCTGACTGTCTTTCACTGGCTGAATTTTATGAACTCCTTCATGTATGACCATGTTTTGTTTTGTTTTTAATATATTCGGTGGCAGAAGAACCATGAACCAAACCATTGTGGTTGGGCTCCCACAGACTGAACAGACCCAAAGTGGAAGCCAGGGTGGGTTACACATTGCCTGGGTGGGTTTGAAACCACCAACTGCTCCAAGGGAAAAAGACAAGGCTTTCGACTTGCTTATGGAGTCATAGTCTGATAAGTCTACCATCCTATTCAGATCGACTGGGTCGTGATGGGTCAGAATTGACTTGATTGCAGTGAGTTTGGCTTTTTGAAGTGAGCCACAGAGATGAACTTATTATGCCCCACCAAGATTCAAATGATGCATATTGAAATTAGGGTACAACCGAGTTTAATGAGATGAAAATAGTTGAATTTACTAGCAGGTCATGTTGTTCTTAGGTGTCACCCTGTCAATTCCAACACACAGTGAGCTTAGAGATCCCAGAAGGAAGCACTGCCCGGTCCTTTGCCATCCTCACAATCGTTCTCATGTTGGAACCCATTTGTCCCAACTTTGGCTGTACTTCTTACAAGATAGATTTGTGTGTCCTTTTGGCAGTGTGTGCTGCTTTCAATATTCTTTCCCAGTACTATAATTCAAATTCATCCTTTCTTGCTCCGTATGCCTCATTCACAGGCATATGAGGTGTTGGGAAAATACCATGTCTTGGGTCAGGTACACCTTCGTCCTGAAAGCAACATCTTGTATTTTCAACACTCGAAAGAAGTCGCATACAGAAGATTTACCCAATGTAATGCATCCTTTGATCTCTTTCCTGACTACTGCTTCCACAAACATTGGTTGTGGATATAAGCAACACAGATTCCTTGACAACTTCGGCCTTTTCTCTGTTTACCATGATAGCACCTACTGGTCCAGTGGTGAGGATTTGGGGCTTCTTTACATTGAGTTGTAGTCTATAATGAAGCCTGCAATCCTTGATCTTCTCACCAAGTATTTCAAGTCCTCCTCACTTTCAGCAAGCAAGGTTGTGCCGTGTGCATATGGCGGGTTGTTAATAGCTGTCCTCCAATCCTGGAACTGAATTCCTCATATCATCCAGCTTCTCTGTCTCTTTACTCACCATACAGATTGAATTAGTATGCTGAGAGGATACAACTCTAACTAGCCAGTCATAAGGTCAGATAAAATGCCCCGTCATTGATTGGTATTGCTGTGGAGTATAAAACTGCAAACCAAACCCAAACAAAACAAAACAAAACTCATGGCCATCAAGTCAATACTGACTCATAGCAAGCTCCCTGTGGGTTTCAGAGACCCTAAGTGTTTATGGGAATAGAAAGCCCAGGCTTTCTCCCTTGGAACTGCTGCTGGTTTTGAACTGTCAACCCTATCGATCACAGCCTAACATGGAACTACTATACCACCAGGGAGCCTATGCATCGGCGTACAGGAAGAAGGAAACAGCATCAAGATGAGGACCCAAACTCAACGCAAACCCAGTGCCAATAAATTGATTCTGACTCATAAAGACATCAAACCGCCCCCCCCGAAAAAGAGGTCTCATCAGAGACCTACTTTATTCAAATGTAATAATCTGTCATGCCGTTACTGTGATCAAGTTAGTTCTGACTCACAGCGCCCCAGTGTACAATAGAAGAAAACCCTGCTTGATCTTGACTCATCCACATAGGGGTTGTTTTAGCCAGAATTGCTTTTAAATCTTAACAGAAGCCACAAACCTATGCAGTGAAGACTGTAACTGAGTGTTTGTAGCTGTGTGAATGTTGGACAAAATTATCCACTGTCGTCTGAGTACGGTGAATCTGTGAGCTTTAATAATAATAGATTGTTGTTAGATGATTTTTGAGTTGTTCTGGACTCATGATGAGTCAGTTAACAAAATAATAAAATGTTGTCCGGTCCTACACCAGAGTAGATTGCCAAATTATATTTTACTCATCTGTGTTAGTCTGAAGATTCTGCTGAACCCTGAATCCTAGCAACACTAGGACAATCCTAGCAACAATCCAAGCTCTGTTGACATATGGATGGATGGGAACCACACCTATAGTGCATTGGCAACCAATCCAGCTGGATATCCCACACGAGAGGCAAGAATTCTACCACTGAACCAATGCTCTGGAATAAAGCAGTAGAGTTTGCTAATATTGATGTTCTCAGGATAATATTTGAATTCATTAAGTTGGACACAGTGTATTATTAAGGAACATCATGAGAAGGTTAAATAGTCAGGAGTAAATAATGTCATAACTATTTCTGGGGGAATCAGTGGGTTGGTTGTGAGTTGAGCTGCTAACTGCCATGTGAGCAGTTCAAACCTACTAATGACGTCTCTGACGAAATATGAGGTTTTCTGCTTGATGAAAGATTTACAGCCTGGGAAACCCATAGGGGCAGTTCAACTCTGTCCTGTACGATCGCTATGAGTTGGAATTGACTTGATAGGGGTGAGTTTGGTTTGGGTTGGTTTTAGCCCTTATCCCTTCTATAATGAATGTGGTCTTTCTCTTTTCTATCTACCTACTTTGACTTCTGCTAGGTGCTTAGATTACTGTCTGAAATTAGTGAACAATAATCATAAAGAATAATATCATAAACTTCAATTCTGTCCATTTTACTTGAAAAAAAAAATGATACTGGTGACCATGTTCACTTCCTCCTCCCTGGCCCACTTTCCTTCAGCCCAGAGTCTGGCGATCCAGAAGACCAGCTCTGCCAAATCCTTCATCACCCATACCAGCTTATCGGGCCACTTTGAAGTCTGCTTGTAGCTCTAGGCTGTGTTCCCTCTATCTAGGCCAGACTGCTCGGGCCCTATTATGGGGCCCTTTAGCCAATCCCTGGAGTCTGTAATGTATCTCTGCCCTTCCTTCCCTCTCCCTTCACTCTACCCGCGCGTATCTCCTCCACATTCACTTCATCTTGTTCTCCCAACCAGACTTTGCTCTTTCATCTAATCCTTCCCCGGCTTTATCCAGAGGTCTCTCAACTCTAAAAAGTCCTTTCCTCAATTTCTGTTCTTCCGGGAATCTCAATAACTCCCGTGTCTGGGTGATACTTGCCTTTCCCCCTCCCCCTTTCTTGTCAATGTTCAGGACAGTGCAATCTTCAAGATGTTATAAATGTAGTGATCAATTGTTGTGTGTGTGCTAGTTTGTTACCATATTTTTGCATATAGTATGCATAGGAAATGAACTGTGAGGAGAAAGCATACTTGGCAAAAATTGCATCCTGTGTATGATATTTGCACAAATATCTGTTTCTCTGTGCACCTTCTTCTTGTGTGTTGGGGTGTAGGGTTATATCTGTGCATTGTTAGCTGTCCATATTGTATTTTGTATTATAAACTCTTAGGACCAAGAACCTTGTCTACTTCCTGTGAAAGGGTTTCGAGCTGCACTGTGTGTATTTGGGCACTTGTAGTCTGTTTTGCTGTTAGAACCAGTGGAACACAATTTGAAGAATAACACGACAATACAAATTTTTGGCTTGCTTTCATGAAGCTCACTTATTTTCCTTTCTGTGTTTTGGCTAGCACATGTGCATTTTGGAATATAGTCATACAAATTTTAAACAATTCAAGGGAATAGTTTGAAGTGTTGAGAATTCCTGATTACATTCATTTAAAAAAAACAGTTGTGTCACATTCAAGAAAGTATGATGATATGAATCATTTATAAAATATTAATAATATTTGTTTAAAATGACCTGTCCGCTTAATTGAATAATCAGAAGATCATATACAAACTTTTCACAGCAAGACCTACAGTTGCATCCTAATTTTTCCCTGTTGAAATATTATGTCCCTGGACTAGTCCTTTACCTCTCTCAGAGATGTGGCTTCCTTTCCTCAAGACGATTGAGCACTGAGGATCATGTGAGAAATATTGCAGCCACGAATATGGATCACAACACAATGCAAAGAAAAAGAAAATCCTCACAAATAGACCAACAAGTAACACCATGATAAACGGACAAAGGTAAAGTTGCTAACGTTGTTAAAGTTGCTTGGATCCCCAATCGATGCTCATGGAAGGTTCAGGCAGGAGATCAAAGGTTCATTGCTGGCACTGGGTAAACCTTTTTCTTCACAGGAAGAAAAATCAGTGCATTTGTACTGTGGTGCTGGGGAAAAATAATGAAAGTGCCATCACTATCAAAAGAACAAACAAATCTGTCTGGGAAGAAGTATAGTCAGAATGCTCCTGGAGACAAGGAAGCTGAGACTTTGTCTCAAGTACTTTTAACATATTTTCCAGAAAGACCAGTCCCTAGAGAAGGACAGCATGCTTGGTAAAGTTAAGGAGCAGAGAAAAAGAGGAAGATCCTTGACAAGGTAGATTGACACCGTGTCTGAAACCATGGATTCAAGTCTAAGAACAGCTGTGAGTATGGCAGAGGACCAGGCCCTGCTTTGCTCTGTTGTACACGGGTCAGTATTAGTCTGAACCAACTGGACGGCACATGACCACACCACCACCAACAACTATGGGGGTACCCAGCCCCGCACAACTATTCACAGGCTCAGTAGGTACAATTCTAGAGTTAAGGTATATAAAGATAATAGTAAAGTTTTAGGGAAATGGAAGAGAGAGTAAATTCAGAAGTCAGACACATTTCGCGGTAGCATGCCCACCTCACCTCCTCTTGGTAATACACATGGAGGCGGGGGAAGGTTGGGCAGGAGAGAGCGCTCTCCTAATGTTTTATTTCTAACCAGAGCTTCTATATCTTTGGCATCACGCAAGCCCTCTGATTATGTAATAGATAGCAACTATGTCATGGAATGGGATTGTAGCATAGGCAATACAAGCAATAAAAGGGGGATAACCTAGGGGTGTGTACACACTAGTAAAGGGAGTGTATAGGAGTACATGAGTGGCAAGATGGGTGGACTCTAGATATTCAATATAATAGCCTATCCTTAGACATCCTTGAGTGGTCCCAGGTTTGCCTTCAGGCTCTCCTTCAAGGGAACAATGTCAGAAGGGAGGTGTCCTACTTGGGTGAGTCAGACTGTACAGTCTGGTTGCTTGATGCTGATACACTTAAGGAGAAAAACCTCTGACCTCGTTTTGTAGTGATTGACCATGTATAGCAAGTAGTGTCTTCCATGTGGCATATATGTGGGAGTGACAGTTGGGAGAAACTCTTCTTTCCCACCAATTGCAGAAAGCAGTGCTAAGCAAGTGGTGAACATTCAACAGTATGAGGTGACCTTAAATTTATTTTGTTTTTGAATATAAGTTTTGAAAACAGTTAAGGTAAGAAGTTCCGTTTCACCCAGAGATATCTTAGAATAAAACCCTGAAAATCTTCAACAAAGAAACAAAACCAAAAAAAATAAATAAATGTTCTGCTGTGGCACAGATGGCGTTGTCAGGAGTGGTCCCATTCCATATTGACTAAATTTGAAATTTGAAATTGCCTCAGTAAACTCTTGAGAGCTCTTTGTGTAATCCTGATGCTCTTTTTAAAAAAAATCATTTTATTGGAGGCTCACACAACTGTTATCAGGATCAATATATACATCTATTATATGTAAACCACATTTGTACATTTATTGCCATCATCACTCTCAAAACATCCTCCTTATACTTAGGCCCTTGGTATGAGCTCCTCATATTTCCCCTCTCAACCCACTCCCCCTCCCTCATGAACCCTTAATTATTTACAAAGTATCATTATTTTGTCTTATTGTACACTGTCCAATGTGTCCTTTCCTCACTTCCCTGTTGTCCGTACCTCATGGAGGACGTTATATGTAGATCCCTGCAATTGGTTCTCCCTTTCTATCCACTTTCCCTCCACCCTCCCGGGATCACCACTCTCACCACTGATCCTGAAGGGATCATCTGTTCTGAATTTTCCATTTTTATGGCTCCTATTTGTACCAGTGTACATTCTCTGGTCTAGCTGGATTTTTAAGGTAAAATTAGGATCATGATAGTGGGGGTGGGGGTAGGGGAAGCATTTAAGAACTAGAGGAAAGTTACATATTTCATTGTTGCTACACTGTTCCTTGACTGGATCATCTCCTCCCTTCAACCCTTCTGTAAGGGGATGTCACCTACTGATGGGCTTAAGGTCCCCAATCTGTACTCCTTCTCATTTATAATGATATAATTTTTAGTTCTTTTATGCCTCATACCTGATTATTTCGACACCTCATGGTCACACAGGCTGGAGTGCTTCTTCCATGTGGGCTTGGTTTCTTCTAAGCTAGATGGCTGCTTGTTTAGTTTCAAGCTTTTAAGACCCCAGACTCTATATCTTTTGAAAGTTGGACACCATCAGCTTTCTTCACCACTTTTGCTTATGCACACATATGTCTTCAGTGATCGTGTAGGGAAGGTGAGCACCTGATGAGATTTTTAAGGAATGTGCTTTGAGTGCAGTAAGTATAAGACATTTTTTCCTCAGTTATTTCCTCAATGTTTCAGCTCTTAAGTGCAGAGGCAAGTAGTCATTGGTTTTATGGTCTCTGGGAGTTTGGGTTGAAGGCTCTATAGTAACATGCAGAATCACAGCTCCCCTGCCCTGCAGCAAGGAAAGCCTTCCTTCCTCTTTTCCCTTCCAGGAGAAATTAATGCACAAACTTGCCCTCTAAAAAAAGCAGGAACAATGCTCCCCAGGAGGCATCCCACAAAATGGAAATGAAAAGATAAGTCATGGACTCCATTCTCTTGCCAGAGCTTAGTAGTGCAGAGATGCAGGACAATTTATCAGGGAAAAACAATTATGAAATGTTGGAGGAGCATCTTTTGCCCTAAATGTGGTTATAATGGTATGCTATTTAAAAGATGTACATCAGGGTTGTTTCCCCTTACCACATCAGAGAAGGTGGATTATATGAAGGAAACGGTGTCATCAGAAGGGCTTATTAACAGCCTGTCATAGGCAGATGACACAAGTTTGCTTGCAGAAAGTAAAGCACTGGCTTTCAGCAAAAGCGTAGATCAAGGAGTGCAGCCTTCAAAATGGATTACAATCCAATATAAAAAGACCAAAATCCTCATAACTGGACCAAAAGGTAAAGTCATGATAAATTAAAAAGAAAAAATTCCAAGGATTTTTTTCTTGCAAATCAATGCTCATAGAGCAGTGGCCAAGAGATCAAAGGACACATTGCATTGGGCAAATCTCCTGCACAAGATTTCCTTCAAGTGTTGAAAATCCAGGATGTTGCTTTGAGGACCAAGGTGTGCCTGACCCAAGGCATGGAATTTTCCATCACCTCCTATGCCTGTGAAAGTTGGACAGCAAACGAGGAAGGCAGGGCAAGAAAGGACGCATTTGAATTATGGTTCCGGAGAAGAATATTGAAAGTACCACAAACAGCCAAAAGGACACACAGATCCGCCTTGGAAGAAGTAGAGCCAGAATGCTCGTTAGGGGCGAGGTTGGTGAGACTTCATCCCATATACTATGGACCTGTCAGGAGAGAACCAATCCTTGGAGAAGGACACCACGCTTGATCAAACAGAGAGGCAGTACAGAAGAGGAACTCCCTCAAGGTGGTGGATGGACACAGTGGATGCAACAATGGGTTCAAACATGAGAACAAGTGTGAGGGTGGCAAAGGACCAGGCAGGGTTTCCTTGTTATACATAAAGTCACTCTGGGTCGGAACTGATTCCATACCACCTAACACCAACAACAGCACTGTGAAGAAAGCTGTGCAGCACTGGGTAGCTCCCACAACCACCAGAGGGCAGTGATGCCCCTCCCCCAAAAGGAAAAAAATCTTTGTTCTCGGGGGACTTCTTTGACATTTCCATCATGGTATCAGGGGGTTAACAATCATGTTAATAGGGTTCACAAAGTTGGACTTAATCCTAATAGCTAGAAGAGCAATAGTGCTTGAAGTCAGGGTTACCGTGTATTTCGGAGCACAGACACACCCTAAGTGCTTCCTTTAGAAAAATACAATTAATTCAAGAACTTTGGAAGTCCTTGAGGATGTCAGCACTGTGTTTTATTTATTTAATTTTTGAAGTATTTTAATTTCTCTAGAAAAAACACTGAATGACACTGTGTATCTGTGAGAGAGGAATCCCACTTCTACAGCAATTTTATCTGCTGTAGATAAAACACTAGACGGCTTCTAGTGTTTGAATATCTCTCAGTTTTTTTCTTTCACCAGCATGAAATCCATTTCAATATAAATTTTTTGAAATGGATTTAGATAATGAAGTAGATAAGTTACACTGAATAGCTTCTAGAATTTAAAGAAATCTGATAGATTAAATCTCACTCACTTCAACTGAATCTTTTCCAACTCACCGTAAGACATGGAGTATCTTGTGAGTTCTGGGACTGAACCTGATGGAGAAACACAAAGCTTTCTCCCGCAGAGAGGCTGGTGGTTGTCGATTTCTGGCCTTGCAGTTAGTAGCCCAATTCTTCTCTCTCTCTCTCTCTCTCTCTCTCTCTCTCTCTCTCTCTTTCACCTTTTATAACAATCCATGCCATAATTATTTACATTTTATTTGAGCCCTTGGTATCAACTCCTCTTTTTGCCCTGTCTCCCGCATCCCCCCTCACGATCCCTTGATAAATTATAAATTATTATGATTTTCATATCTTACACCAACTTCTCTCTCCCCCTTTCTCTCCCCACCTCCCTCCCCCCTTGGTGTCACTACTTGGTACTCACTCCTCCTGAGGGGTCTATTTGACCTGGATTCTGTGTGTCCTGAGCTTATATTTATTTTTAATCATTTTATCAGCTTGTACAGCTCTTATCTACATACATACATACATACATACATTGTGTCAAGCACATGTGTACGTTTGTTACTATCATCATTTTCAAAATATTTTCTTTCTACTTGAGCCCTTGGGATCAGCTCCTCATTTTCCCCCTCTCTCTCCCACTTTCCCTCCCTCATGAAGCCTTGATAATTTATGAATTATTATTAGTTTTTCATGTCTTACACTGACCAATGTCTCCCTTCACCCACTTTTGTATTGTCTGTGCCCCCAGGAAAGGGATTATTTATAGATCATTGTGATCAGTTCCCCCTCCCTCTATTCCCCCCCCCCCACACCTTCCCTTTATGCTCCTAATATTGCTACTCCCTTTCTTGGTCCTGAGAGGTTTATCTGTCCTGAATTACCTGTGTTTCCAGTTCTTATCTGTACCTGTATACATGTTCTAGTCTATCCGGACTTGTAAGGAAAATTGTGATCATGATAGGGAGGGGGCAAGCATTAAAGAACTAGAGGAAAGTTATTGTTTCATCAGTGCTTTACTTCACTCTGACTGACTCATCTCTTCCTTGTGACCCTTCTGTAAGGTAATGTCCAATTGTCTACAGAGGGACTTTGGATGTTCACTCTGCACTCCTCCTCATTCCCATTGATATGATTTTTTGTTCTGGGTCTTTGATGTCTGATATCTGATCCCATCGACCCCTCATGATCATGATCACACAGGCTGGTGTGCATCTTCCATGTGGACTTGGTTGCTTCTTAGCTAGATGACTGCTTATTTGTCTTCGAGTCTTTAAGACCCCAGATGCCATATCTTTTGATAGGCACCATCAGCTTTCTTCAACACATTTGCTTATGCACCCATTTTGTCTTCAGCAATCATGTTGGGAAGGTGTGTATCACCGATTACTAGGTTATTAGAACAAAGTGTTCTTGCATTGAGGGAGTACTTGAATAGAGGCCCAATGTCCATCTGCTACCTTGATACTTCACATGAAAATATATGTACAGAGACCTATTTCCCTATTGTCATATATAGATATATTTACATATGTATTTAGACCTCCATAAATGCCCAGTAGTAGCACTACACACTAGGGTTCCTTCTGATAGATAGGTCTTGTGCAGTACTTCTCTAGCTTTCCTGTTCATTTTGGCAATATAGAAGACACATTTCAAGGTTCTTCACTTGGGTTTGTCTCAGTGACAGTGAAATCCCACTACATTCAAGCCCTCCAAGGATAAGTGTCCAAATAGATCAATTTGAAAAGGAAATTATCTGAATTAACCTACAGTATATGTGACAAAAATAGTCTTCTGCGATCATTTTAGGATCCGTATTCCCCTTTCACATGGCTCTGGAGGTGTCACGAATGATGTGTTACTACCAGTCACTGTGGTAGAAGAATGAACATTTTTACTCTGTCAAGAGTAAGCCTCAGAAATGCACAGGGGCGGTGTTACCCTATCCCTAAATGGTTGTTAAAAGTCAGGATTGACTCAATGACAGTGAGTTTGGCTTCTGGGTTTGTACCTTTCCAAAGGTTTGGAAGATCTTGCCATTATCATACATTCTGGGTGCCACTGGGCTCCCCCATTCTCAATACCAGCTCATCCCTCCTTGATGAAATGGCGTGTGGCCTATCTGAGGTACACTAACCACCCAAGACAGAAAAAGAACACGGTCCCACGGCATTCTCAGGCTGCTTCCCAGCAAGCCGAGTTTAAACACACCTCTACCTTCCAACCTTCCCTACCCTACACTGGGACCCATGACATGCTATGGGTTTGAAAATCTCTTGCAACAGTCACACAGAACTCACACACAATATTCACCCTTATGGCCTGTATACATGGGGTTAGTTCCCAATAGGGCCGGATCAGAAAAATATGAAAAACACCATCCCTTTTCACAGCCATGTCAGAAGGTACTTCTTTCTCTGGTCCTCACCCTCTTGGTCACATGGCCTCTTGGCCTCTAGTCTGCACTGATAACTGTTCCAAAGTGTCCATTGGCATTGGTAAATGCCTAAAGGGCACCCTTCCCTGCAAGTCAGCTTCCTGCCCGATGGTCTCCACGGCCACCCTGGCTACCTCATCATGGTCTCTGCTCCTTGCTTCTCCCTTGCATCTGCGTGTGGCTCCTCTTCCGACTGGCCACGAGCTTTTGCCTTCCTGTTCCTGAGTTGGCTCACTCCACACCGACTGGAAGGGCTCCCTCGACATTCTATCTGCAGACTCTTCTTCACTCAACTGGTGGGGGTTACAGTGACTTTGTGTAAAAGAGCCACACCAAGTCATTTCAACTCACTGTACTTCCCCAGATATTTTTCTTAAAGACAAATCTAATCATACCATTCCCCCAAATACAACCTTGTATGGGTGCCTTTTATCACTCTACCTACAAACTCAGTCTCTGCTATCCTGCTGCCCTAATCTCTCCCTCTCATTCTCCTCTTTCTGTCACATTCCTGTAGACTCTCGTGAAGGCACTTCCCCCCACCTCCCCCCGCTGTTCCATCTACTTAGAAGATCCTCCCCTCACTTTCTTTCCCAATGCCCTGCCTGAGGTACTTGCATCTTCTTTTTCAACTCTATTTTACCATTCCTTCTGCTGTGAGCCCAGGTAGAACCATCCTTCTGCTTTTCAGCCATAATGAAAGGGTGGAACTCCTCTCTGATCACACGTCATCTTGTTAGATCATCTCCTCTCTCCTCTACTGACTTTGAGAGAAACCTCTGAAAAGAAAGCAGAAAGTATTGAACATTAGAGCAAGTTTAAATGGATCATAAGGGAGATCAAATGATAGTTTGGTCAATTTTAACCTAACTGGATCTGTAACAATCCACTTTACAGTGCTTTCTGCATGGTAGGAAGGCTATTCACATCCGTGGTTCAAAACATCTATATGTGTGTATTTTTCTCTGAATTCTTTTTAATGGAAACGACTTTAAAATAGGTCAAAAAGAAGGTAAAATTACAAGATAGTGCCCTTTAGGCAAACTATATCTGCCATAATCAATGTTACAATGCTCTCTGTCTGATGTCAGGGTTAGTCACATCTCTCAACTATGATCAGAGGGGATTTCTTGGGGCTTTGATCCATGTGTGGACCCTGCAAATATATATTGGCCTTCCACTGTTATCCAAAGCCTTCTGCCAACTAGGTATTCAAATTTTAACCTCAGGTGCCAGTCCCTCCTTTAGATTTAGATTATCTTATTCACAATCCTTGGATGACACAAATGTATTTGTCTTCCACGTGGACTTAGTTGACATCTCACTTCGATGCTCCCTTGTTTGAAAACAAGCCTTGCAGATCCTCGTTGCTTTTCTTTCTGATAGCTGGGCACCATCTAGTTTCTTCAGTATACTTTGCTGTAACATCCATCTCTTCAGTGATCTCTTCATGAAGTCAAGCATCAAGCAAGGCAGTCATAAAAACCAGTTATTCTTAGACTAGGATTAACATTAAAGCAAGCCCCAAATTCATTCGTGCATCTATGGTTTGTATGGAAACATTATTGTAATTTTATGCTAGAGAGCCTTTTTAATCCCCTTGGAAGGTAACTTCAAATCAATCCTGAGTCATAACAACCCCTAGTTATAATTGTTAGAGTTTTTCGTTTGTTTGTTTGCCTGTTGATAGTTTTGTTTCATGGCTTTTTAGTGTTCTGTATATGCCATCCGAGATAGGCTAACTCCAGAGACAGTGCCTGGACTAAAGGTTCCTTGAAGAAATAGCAGGGGAGGTTGGGGGGCAAATAGAGAGCTAGCATCAAAAGGCACAAGAATGAAGAAAATCATTCTAAAACTAGTCATGGGCATGATTGTACAACTCTCCTTCCTGTGATTAACTTATTGAATTGTTTGATATATTAATTATATGCTAATAAAACTGTTGGGAAAAGAATAAGGTCAACATTATTATTATAAGTGAAGAAAAAAAAAGAACTATCTGGCCAGGATATCCTTTCCTGTATCCCAGTGCCTGCCACTTAGTAAGTTCTCCAATAGTGTGCTCTAAATGAATGATTGATTAGGTGAAAAATTAAAGAACTGTGACATAAATTAAATTTTCTACATTAATAACCGATGATTCCCTGTCAATATTTTATCTATGTATGTTTCATAGACTGTCTCCATCCTTTACTTTTATGATACTGCTATAGAACTTGGGAACCACAAATATCCCAGAGTAGATGCTCAGGCATTTATCATATTTTCTCTCAGACTCAGCTGGCTTTCTGTGGTTTGGCTTCATAGTTGTTTGTGTGCTCATAATAAAATAATAAGCAACTAGGAAAAGATTCTGAGTGTTAAAGAAATTCTAGACCATTCATCACCTGGTTTTGAGATGTAAAAGCTATCCATGTCCAAGGACAATATAATCACTATAAATAGACCTCCAGGCTGTGCTAAATTCTGATGAGATTCATTCACTAACCAGAGGGCAATCAAGACTTGAGTCGGGAAAGAAAACTGCATAAGCAGTATAGACATATGAAAGAGAAAATCTTTTGAATATATAGAGGAACATAGGGGGACGCTCTAGATTTCTTGAGTTTCTCAATTACTAAAATGAGTTTTTGGCATCCGCAACTCTTGAATTTGCCTCACTTCCTAGACTGGTTTCTCTAGAGAAGCAAGACCAAATTCTCTCTCTCTCTCTCTCTCTCTCTCTCTTTCTCTCTCTCTCTCTCTCTCTCTCTCTCTCTCTCTCTCTCTCTCTCTCTCTCTCTCTCTCTCTCTCTCTCTCTCTCGCCTTCTTCCCCCTCTCTGTCTCTCTCTGCCTCTCAGACATACACACACACACACATTTATATCAAGGAAATAACTCACAAAGTTTAAAGGCTAGCAAGGTCCAAGATCCACCGCCAAGTCAGAGGGGCATATGTCACACTGGAGGCTTCTCTTGATTTGTATGGTTACAGGGGCTGATGAACTCCAGATTGGTGTGCCAGATAGCAGGCTATGGCTATTAAAGTGACTGACTCCAAGGTTAACAAGTAAGATAAGAGGACGCTAATGACTACCAGGATCAACATGCAGTACAGCAGATATGTAACTTCAGTCAAAAGAACCAAACATTGGATAATGAGCCAAATGCAGAATCCAGATACAATAAAAACAAGCAAGCTTTTCCACAGTATCCACATATATTGGAAGCAAGCTCACCCCTGAGATTTTATCATAGTGGATTATTATTTCTTAATCTTGAAACCACTGAGTGTCCTGACCCAGAGAATTTGCCACAAAACCTTAAATATCTAGGTTAAAACCTGCTCCAATCAAAATCCTTCACTTCATTCTTGATGTTTCTCTGTTGTTTATATCCCTCACCTATGAAAAAAACCTGTGGACTCTTCTGTCAAAACCTGTTCAGGAGCCCACCTCTTCACACCATCCCCAGAGCTATCTCCATGACTCTAAGCGACTACCTTGCCTTACACTAAAAAATACCATAAATACAAAATCTAGCAGCCACCATGATCCTGTGAAAATAAAAGCCAAAACCCTGCTCAAGCTTCACAAACTCTGGTCCCTTGGGACAGATCTCCTGTCTTTCTTTCTCCTTCTCTCTGCTGTGGCCACACTGACCTCCTCCTTCCTTGGTCCTCCAGCACACTGTTGCCACAAGTCATTCGCACTTGATATTTCCTCTGCTTTGAATTTCATCACTACGTGATAAATCTTTCACTTCCTTATATCCTTCCTCAAGAGTCATCTCCTCACTGAGGTGTTTCTTGATGCCCTTTTTAAATTCTGGTCATATCATTAAGCACTTTATAACTCCCTTCCTTTCCTTCTTAAGATTTAATATCCAACACACAAATCTTTCTCTGTTCTATTTACCACTGTATCTCCAATTATTAATAACAATATCAGACACTTAGGAGATGCTCAATAAACATTTGTTGGATGCATGTGGAATGCTTCAAATAATTATTTTCAAGAATAGAAGTGTCGGCTGAGCCCTGGTGGCTTAGTGATAGTTTGCGGAACTGAAGTCCATAGGGCTGACAGTTCAGATCCAGCAGCAGCTCTCCAGGAGCAAGGCTGGACTTGCTACTCCTACCAGGGCAGTGATGCCACAGAAAAAAAGAAGAAGAAGAAGAAGAAGTGTCATTTTTCTTTGAGCTGAGATCTGGCCATAAAGTTTAGGATGAGACATTGGAAGATTATGCGTTTGCTAGAGGAAAAAAAGGGAGGGGAATATTATATTTTTAATTTAAATCTACAATTCTATGAGGTATATACTTGTTCATGCTTTCTTAGAAAGTCCTTTGGACTCCCTAAATAATATATGGTAATATATATAGTTAACACGCACAACTATTCACCCAAATGGGAGAAGTACCAACTCACCAAGAGGCACCTCAGAAAAAAAGGGTTAGTTTGGTGAGATACGTCCCAAAGCCAGAAAATAAAAACCCTATTGAAGCATAATTTGACTTTGATACACCATGAGTTATAGTCAACTTGATTGGAATTGACTTAGAGAACTATTTAGTCAGAGTCTACCAAAAGATAGGCCAAAAAATAAAAAGGAGAGAATTCAGCACCTTTTTATCTCAATCCTTTCACTTTAAAGCAAGATTATCCAGGCTGGTTGGATAATTTCCACTAAATTGAGAAGTCTAATTTATCAAGTAATCATTTCTTTTAATGATCAAATCAATTTTTGAATTGAGTTTATATCCTTGGGGTCTTATAGAAAATGGTCACCACATCATAGAATTTGACTTGAAGATATATAGACTATGCAGATGTGTGTGTGTGTAAATGTGTGCATGTGTGTACATATATAAAATATATTCTTGATAGGTTATGACCTCAAGGTCAAAAGTTGTAAACCATCAATCACTCAAGGACAGTTCTACCCTAATACTTACTGTGTTATGAGTCAGAATTGATTTTACAGCAGTGAGTTTGTTTTTGTTGGGAGGGGGTGGGGCTGTGTTTTGGGTAACTTGGGAAATAATGATAAGAGGAGGGAAGATGGATTGAGACACAAAGGCCAACAGAAGGAACTCTTAACATCAGAACTAGTTTAAGTTAGGAAGGCCTTAGCAAACATTTTCATCTGTCTTTTCAGATGACTGCTGAGAGGACCCAGAGACATGTGAGCTGTCCACAGGCATACCCTGATGAGACTGCGCTGGATGCATTGCCTGTATCTGATGACATCTCCTTTAGGGTTCATCTCACGTCTAAACAACTTGCCGTAATAAATGTGCAATCCCACATGGCTAATAGAAGGAACCCCTGTTAAAGTAAATGTGAAGTCATTTCAGTTATTGAAGCCACTCATATCCCTATGGTATGCCTATATTTTTATTTCTGGTTTGACTTTAGGCTGTTTTCAGTGCTTCCAGGTAAAGAAATGATTCTCTCAGAAATAAAACAGTCAACATCACTAACACACATGTTTATACTCGCCTTGGCAACCTGGTTGCTGAAATAAATAGTTACATATTTGGGTGCTGCTTTTCATTGGGATTCTGTTCCAGTCACATCCTTGGCTGATAAAACGTTGATAACTAGATTATTGGGAGTCACAGATGTTCTTCCTCTCCCACAGAGAGGTGTGGGTTTACTGTGGTTCTCAGGGGGGAAACTAGTCTGCTTTTGTTTTATCTTCTCAACCACCATGCACTCCAGATTGCTCTACGAGAGTGGAGGACAAGAGAGGGGCTCTAAAATTATTTTCATGTATTTCTTTCCAACAAACTGAAAATCTATTTCTAGTCACCTCCACCCTCATCAATTTTTTTGCAGCTCCAGTACTGAGTTACTGTCTCAACTTTGAATAGATGCTAGAATAAATGTTTTCACAAAAATACTAGACCTTTGTAATAATTGTTTTATTTATTTTTTAAAAATCAATTTATTGGGAGCAACTCTTATCACAATCCATCCATCCATCCATTGTATGTCAAACACCTTTGTACATTTGTTGCCCTCATCATTCTCAAAACATTTGCTTTCTACTTGAGCCCTTGGTATCACCTTCTCATTTTCTCCCGCCCTCCCGTTCCCCACTCCCTCAGGAACCCTTGCTAATTTATAAATTATTATTGTCTTGTCATACTTAACACTATCCAATGTCTCCCTTCACCCACTTTCCTGTTGTCCATCCCCCAGGAAGGAGGTTATATGTAGATCCTTATAATTGGTTCTCCCTTTCTATCCCACCTTCCCTCCGCCCTCCGGTATATCCACTCTCACCAGTGGTCCTGAAAGGATCATCTGTCCTGGGTTCCCTGTGTTTCTGGTTCCTCTCTGGACAAGTGTACATCCTCCAGATTTGTAAAGTAGAACTGGGATCATGATAGTGGGGCGGGGGGGGGGGCGGGTAGAAGCATTTAAGAACTAAAGGAAAGTTGTATGTTTCATCATTGCTACACTGCACCCTGACTGACTCATCTCCTCCCTAAGACCCTTCTGTAAGGGAATGTCCAGTTATGTCTCAAAGCCTATAGATGGGCTTTGCACCCAATTTGCACCCCCCTCATTTACAATGATAAGATTTTTTTTCTTTGATTCTGACACCTGATCCCTTAGACATCTCATGGTTACACGGGCTGATGTGCTTCTACCATGTGTGATTTGTTGCTTCTGAGCTAGGTGACTGCTTGTTTATCTTCAAGTCTTTAGAACCCAAGATGCTATATCTTTTGATAGCTGGACACCATCATCTTTCTTCACCACTTTTGCTAATGCATTAATTTGTCTTTAGCAATCTAATGGGGAGGTATGCATCATAGAGTGGCAATTTTGTAGAATAGTGTTCTTGCATTGAGAAAGTGATTGAGTGGAGACCCAATGTCCACCTGCTACCTTAATACTTAACTTATAAATATATGCACATAGATCTATTTCCCCATCATCATATATAAGTACATTTACATGTGTACATGCCTATATTTAGACCTCTATAAATGCCCTTTACCTCCTAGTTCTTCCCTCTAGTTCATTTTGCTCTTCTTTTGTCCCACTATCATGCTTGGCCTTCATTTGGGTTTCAGTCATTTCTCTCAGTTATGTTGCCCTTGATAAAGCCCTACCAGGCCTCTTGTCTTTTGAGCATCTCTGATAAATAAAACAACTTGCTTGTAACTTTATTTCTTTTCATGGACTGGAAGTTGCTTTCCAATGCCCTACATTCTTAGTCCATACTCTCTTTGGCCCACAGGCTTGCTTACTGCTTTCTTAAGCACACTGACTCACATTTCCGTTAGTCAAATCCAAGCTGACTGGATGTCTTGCTTTTCAGCCACCTAATTGCTGTTTTTGGTGGATGATGTCCTAGGTTTGGACCGCAGTTCCTGAACTCTCCGGGAAATTTGGACAAGTTGAAAACACTGATAAAATGTCTTTCCACACCAATTCTAACTCCTTCAGAAAAGTCTCAGACCTCAGTAACCATAATGTATTGGGTCCACACACTGTAAAACCCCAACATGGCTCTCCCCTGATTCTGGAATAAAACCTTCTAACATTGAGATTCTGGCCATAAAGGAACCAAAAGTAGTCAATGTTTGTGGGGTCCAGTATCTGAAGTTAAGAAGCTCATTTGGATATTGTAAAACATGTGCCTTCCATTTAAGATCCATCTCTTGAGAAAATGACTCTGAGTTCTGGGTAGAAAGAACATGAGACTAACACACTCGCCTCAGCTGAATAAATATCACTTGGCAGAAGATATGAGCTGGCATGTCAACAATCAGAATACTGTCTTTCATCTCTTTTGTAGCCCCAGCTAGGTTGGCTGCCTATATGTAACCTCCTCTCTCGGCTCATTTGTTTCCTTTTAGCCAATAGAATGCTGAATGGAGAGACACTGAAGTTAAAGGAGCAGAAGAGAGGCTTCCCAGTGAGCTCCATGATGCAATGACAGGCAGAGGGGCCTATGGTCTGTTGTAGGCCTTGAAACATGTCCACTGCTTTCCAACTAAATTTAAAGAGTCAAGTTGAAGGTGCTACATAGTTGAAGGCCAAATTAAGTTTGATTTACTAATCCTCTCAGAACTGACTTACTTCCATGTGGGATTGTTTTCTTCTCCTTCTTGAACTAAAAAGTCACCTCTGTTTCCCGAGTCTCATCGAAGTGCAGATGAGACACAATTATTTTTACTTAGCATCTAGCCTGGAGGTTACCAAACATGGTTGGTTTGGGATGCTTCTTGTTGTTGTTGGGTGCCAGCGAGTTGAGTCTGACTGATGGCGACCCGGTGTACACCAGCATGAACCACAGACTGTTCCTGCACCACCCTTGCATTTGTTCTCACGTTTGAGCCCATTGTTGCAGGCATGATGCCAAACAGTCTTCTCAAGGGCCTACCCCTTTTCCCATTCCCCCTCTTCCTTTCCGAGCACGATGTCCTTTTCTAGGGACTGACCTCTCCTGACATGTCCGAAGTCCATGAGGAGAAGTCTTGTTATCCCGAACTCTCAGAGGAGAATTCTAGCTGGACTGTCAGTTTGTCACACTGGGGTGGCTTGTGTGTTGGTATAATGCTGGACGCTCTGTCACTGGTATTTCAAATACCAGCAGGGTCACCGGAATTGCACAGGTTTCAGCAGAGTTTCCAGACTAAGAAGAGATGATGAAGAAGAACTAGGCTGTCCACTTCCGAGGAATTTGCCACCGAAAACCTTGTGGACAGCTTAGAAATATTTTTAAATACTGAAAAACCTCATGATGCCCTAAGTGTCTCAACATTACTTATTATAATATAAATGATTGGTTTTGTTTATTGTGTTATTATGTAGATAGGTGCAAGTGAGACAAGTCATAGGACTTTGCTCAGTTTTTCAACAGTTATTACTGTGTTAAAATATTTTGAAATGGCTGAACCCCGGTGGCGTAGTGGTTGTGCGCAGGACTGCGGACTGGGTTGGAGGTTCAATTCCAGCTCCCAGTAGCAAAGGCTGGACCTCCTGCTCCCACCACCAGAGGGCAGTGATGCCTAAAAAAAATAAATAAAAATATTTTGAAATGCTCCATGTGAGTGTGCTGGGAAAGGTTCTCTTAGAGAAATAAAACCAGGACACTAGTAATTCTCTTTATATATTTATATAGAAAGAAGGGTATGTAAGATAAGAAAGAAACAATTAGCTACCTATAAAGCAGTACAAATTGCTCAGTGCAACTCAATTTCATGAGACAGCTAGAAGACTGGCAGTCCTTCAAGTCTGGAGGGCCACAGAGTAGTCCTCTGTAGAGCAATTCAAGCTATCTGGTCACAGGCAACAAACAGCAGAGCAGGTCACCAACAGTCAGCCAGATGACAGAGTCCAACAATCCCCAGCTCAAGAGATGTATATCCCAGGAGCGTGGCGAAGTAGGGCTTGAAGGAACCTCAAATCACAGCTTCACAGTCCACGATTAGATGTCTCATGGGTAGTGTTGCTTGGAGGTTGAGGAACAGAACGAACAAGGCAGCTGTCTGGTCCAAAGATCCGAAAGAAAGACAGAGGGTGGGACTCACTGAGCCCTTCCTATCTCTGCCCTTCAATTCATTCCATGTGTTCATTGGCCATGCCATCACAACAGGCCCACCAATCTTCTGTGGCCATCTTGGCATAACAAACCTACCCATCACAGTGAGTTTGCCTCCTGGGATTCTTCATAGCACAATGAAATACAGTACTATATATAAAGAAGGTTTGAGATAGTTAACTCTTATCTTCAAGTAGCAGAACAAGCTAGTAAAGGAAATTAAAAAAAAAAAAACACATACCATATTGTTCAGCAAAACAAGATGCTGTGTCCTAATAACAAAGGTACTATATTGGTCAAGGTTTTTAATTGCACAAAACAGAATCTAGCCTACCTTCTTTGATCATAAGGGTTTATTAAAAGTTGCTAGATAGCTTGTGGACTTTCTAGAAAAAGCAGGAAGAGAAAGTTAGAGGCCGTACAACTGAGAGAAATAATTAACTATACCACAAATTGATTTATTAAAAACTTCACTAAAAACTTCTACTCATCACCTGTGACATTAGGGACACAGTCTCTTAGAAGAAATTAAATGACACTGGCATAAAATCTAAGTTCCTCAATTGCAGCTACTACTTCATAATAGCCACTTCTGTCTCTCACATTGCATGCTAGCCCAGAGCACTGAAGTCTTTTAGAGCACAAAAAGAGACCCAAGCTGAAAGGGAGTCTGGGGTTTGTAGTTTTCCAGCTTTTTAAGTGCAAGAAGAGTCATCGAGTTGGAGCAGGGTAGAGGATGCTAAATAAATTCATCTGAAGTTGATGCTACAGATACGGATGAAAATAATGGTTGCTCCAAAAGAGTAAGCAGTCAGATTTGTTTGTAGAAGATAAGATCACAAGAATGAAATTTGAATGAGGCATGGAAAAATGGTGATATTTCAACAGGCAGAAAAAAGCATGCTCTACTATGGTGGGACAAATAAAACCAAGGAACAAAGGCAGGAAAAGGTCAGTAAAAGCTATTTGGAAAATACTTTAACAAATAAGGAAAATGGAAACATAAAGTCAATAACTTTATGTTGACAATGTGGTTAAAGTGTTTACAAGTTAGAGGAATGTAATTATATAGTGAAACTTACCTGTGCTTTACCTGTGATTAACAATAAACCATTTTAGGAATAAAACTAGGAATATACTTGGATACATTTTCTGCTCTATCTACACATCTACACTTGTGTCTTAGTTGATCTCATCTACTTTCATGGTTTTTTTCTTTTTTTAATTAGTGATTATATTGGGGGGTCTTACAGCTTTTATAACATTGCATATATCATTTGTATCAAGCAACATTTTGCTCTATTAAATTGGCATTCCATGATGCTTACCTTCCCGACACGATCATTGAAGACAAATGTGTGCATAAGCAAAGTGGTGAAGAAAGCTGATGGAGCCCGGGTATAAAAAGATGTGGTGTCTGGGGTCTTAAAGCCTTGAAAGTAAACAAGCAGCCATCTAGCTCAGAAGAAACAAAGCCCACATGAAAGAAGTACACCAGCTTGTGGATCCAGAAGGTGTCAAAGGGATCAGTTATCAGGCTTCAAGAACTAAAAATCATAACATTGTGTGCTCATCTTCCTGATATGATCACTGATGACAAATTTATGCATAAGCTAATGTGATGAAGAAAGCTGATGGTGCACAGCTATCAAAAGATATAGAATCTGGCGTCTTAAAGGCTTGAGTAAACAAGCGACCTTCTAGCTGAGAAGCAACAAAGCCCATATGGAAGAAGCACACCATCCTGTGTGACCACGAGGTGTCGAAGGGATACGGTATGTGGCAGTCATGTGCTTATGTTAATTTTATGATTGAAATGTAGGGGTGGAGTCTAGCCTGTTAATCTGGAGATAGCCATTGAGTAGCCAATTAGGCCTCTATGTGGGCTTGGCTTTCTCCTGAGACTTCTGGGAAATCTCGCCATATTTCCCCCCTGAAGATGAGAAGCTATCTTCCCCAGTTGTTGGGAGTTAGTCTCAGAGACAACTAATCACGGGAAAGACAAGATGGCAGTCTCTGAGAAGTTGGAGGAGCCGGCGGAGAGACCACATGAAGCCAGACCTTTGAAGCTGGAGTGGCATACCGTTGATAGACCCTGAGCTCTGGAAGCAAGGAGCCATGCGGAGATATCTCTGAGTGCCAGGACTCTGCACCCACTGACCTGTGACTTCATTAGTCAGAAGGAGACTTTATAGACTGATTTCGGGCATATGTGTTAATATCAGACTTAGGACTTTGAACTGGACTGGACTGGGATGCCTTCTCAGTGTCACATTCCTTTTGTATATAAACCCTTTCCTTATATTGATATGCATGTCTATGAAATTTGTTCCTCTAGCCTACTGGACTGACACACGGTATCAGGTATAAAAGAACTAAAAAGTATATCATCATAAATGAGGGAGTACAGATTGGGGACCTAAAGCCCATCAACAGGTGAAGTGACATCCCCTTACAGAGGGGTTGCAGGGAGGAGATAAGCTAGTCAAGGTACAATGTAGTAACAATGAAATAAGCAACTTTCTTCTAGTTCTCAAATGCTTGCTCCCACCCACTGTCATAATCCCAATTCTACCAGAGAAATCCGGCTAGATCAGGGGATGTACACTGAAGCTGGAAACATGGGGAATTTAGGATTGATGATCTCTTCAGGACCAGTGGTGGGAGTGGTGATACTGGGAGGGTGGAGGGATGCTGGAATAGAAAGGGGGGACCAATTTTAGGGATCTACATATAACCTCCTCTCTGGGGCATGGACAACAGGGAAGTGGACGAAAAGACAAATCAGACTATGTACCATATGAAAATGTAATAACAATTTGTAAATTATTAAGGGTTCATGGGAGAGGGGGAGTGGGGAAGGAGGGGAAATATGAGGAGTTGGTACTGGGAGCCTAAGTGGAGGAAGGATGTTTTGAGAGTGATGATGGCAACAAATATGCAAATGTGATCTGCACACAATTGATGTATGTATTGATCGTGATGGAAGTTGTATGAGCCCCCAATAAAATGATTTATTTTTTAAAAAGGAGGGGGAAAGAGGAACTTATACCAAGGGCTCAAGCAGGAAATATTTTGGATATGAAGATGGCGACATGTGTACCAATATGCTTGAAACTTTCATGTTTTTGTAAGGGCCCATGTGCTACAGAGCTCACTTTCCCATATCCAGTGAAGAACCCCTTCTGAACTCTGCATGTACAGCCCCATGATGTAATCTATTTAATATGATTATATATTAATAGGCTTTGTATACTTAACATATCACACTCTTGAGTTTCTCTCTGTCCTCTAGACCTACTCACACTCTTCCCATCTTAGTAAATTTTAGAGTCATACTTCCAATCCTCAAGCTTCAAGTCCTGGTGTCATGCCGCCTCGTCCCTTTCTGTCACATTTCATACGGACTGGTAAATCTTCATGTCATCTGGAATCTGACCCTTCCTCACCACCCATTTTAAGTCATAAGTGTCTTTTTCTTGACTCACTTTCCAACTCACTAGCATTCTCCACACAGCAACTGGAATGTTTCTTTAGCTATTGAGATGGATCACGCCACTTCCTTACATAAAATCCTCTCATGACTTCAACTTATCAAAGAGAAAATTAAAGTCTTTCTAATGTCTTCTATGACCCTACACAGTTTCGATCCAGATATTTCCACCACCCTCCCCTGTGTTCACTCTGTTCCTGACTCAGACTTCTGAGCCATTCCTCAAGGACTCAGACACTTGAGTCGTGTCCCTCAACTCAGACATTTGCCGTGAGCTAATGCTTCAGATTTACATACTCTTTTACCCGGTAATTTTCTGGTTCTCCCTTTTAATTTCTGAGGAATTTGCTCAAATTATGCTCCATGTGAAACAGCTGGACACGCTTTCTGTCCCTTATTTGCATTTATTATCACATACCATTTAATATAAAATCCATGAAATAGGACAGGCTGTCACAGGATGGTTGATAAATACTTATTTATTGGAGATCTTTAGTTCAGGGTGAATGTATGATAGAAGCATACTGAACAACTGAAAAATAAAGAACTGCTTGGTAATGTAGATGTTTTTCAAAAGAAAAAACAAAAAAAACAACTTCTGTCTATCCAGGCCCCAATGTAACACGAAACCAATGATATATCTCATGAAAAAACGTTTAGGGTAATCTTGCAATATAGACACCTAGATTTAAGTTTCCCACACTGCCATTGTTTAGCAGTCTTTCACCTTCCTGATGTTGTCACCAGGGCTCCAATGGGGGCAGCCCTACTCTGTCCTGTTAGGTGGCTATATGTCAGAATTGACTTGAGAGCAGCAGATTTTGGTTATACATGTATTATGTATACATATGATTATAGTTGCATATATTTATAATTATATATTTATAATTATAATATATATAATATATTATATATTCATCTAATAGGGATGAAGAAGCCCTGGAGGTGTAATGGTTATGCTGAGGGCTGCTAACTCCCAGGACAGTGGTTTGTAACCATCAGCCATGCTGAGGGGAAAAGTGGAGGCTTTTCGCCCCTGGAGATGTATAGCCTTAGAACCCCACAGGGACGATTCTTCTTTGTCGGACAGGGTCTCTATGCATCAGAATCGACTCGATGATGATACATTTCTAGATCTGAGAGAATGCAAGACCATCTATTCACACGCACTAAGCATAGAATCCCATGAGGAGGAGGCCAACAAGATACGTCTCCTAGAAGGCTCTTTCACGGGTCATCATCGGGCTGCGTCTTCCCAATTCTAAGACCTTGGTATTGGTGCCCTTTGTTTGTCAAATAAGTAAATTAGAAGTTTAAGAAAGTTACTTCTCTTTGCTGCACTGCAAACAAAGCCGCAGGGGAGGACTCCAAATGCTTCTGAAAAAAAAAACCTCCCCCTTTGCGGCACGTGAGCCTCATTCAAACCCTGGTCTGAATGGTGCATAAAGAATGGAACCTGTCACCTAGCCTCTCTGTGTCCCTCAGCTGGGCAGTCACACTGCAGTATTCGATTGCTTTTAAATTGGTGTAACTGCTGGATGTAAAAGGCACTAATGTGGGATTTGTCATGCATGCTTGTTATGGAAGTCCTGTGTCCATCAATGCCTGATATCTAAATATATTGTCCAGCGTTTGGGTGCACAGGGAGTCCGACCATGACTTTGTCCAGATTGATGTAAATGAAGACTGCCTGCTGGTAAGAAGAAACCGGGCAGTGAAGAAACAAAAATGATCACTGTTGCAATGCGTTTTATCATCCACAGCAGCACGGCTTGCAGATCTTTGAGAGAGTGGAGAGGTTTGTTGGAGAATGTGAGCTGTGAGGTGGCCCAGAAGAGATGTGCTTACATCAGTGCTGTGGAGACCTGGGGTGGGGGGTGGGGATGGATCACTTCCTGGATGGGATGCCCGGAGTCTCAGTCACTCCATTTCCCTGAGAGAAAAGAAAGGAGGGAGTCCCTCCAGCCCCGCTGACAGGGACAGGGGCCTAGATAATATGGCAACCTCTGACCACCATGAGGACTGGGGACTGACGTCAAACGGCAGAAAAGTCCATGTCTCTGGGAAAGTAAAGCTTGGCCCTGTTTCCAATTGTCTGACACATTGGAGGAACGGAGAAGCACAGACTGTTTTCATTGGGAAAATGGCAGACGTGGAGATGACAGTGGTAAGGAAAACGTACTCGGGGAGGGTTCCCATCAATAAACAGTTCAAACCCTAAGATTCCATAAAGAGTAGAAAACAGAGATTGCAAGGAACATGAAATATTGCTTAGTGGTATAGGCATATTTGTGAAGGGGAAAAAATTGCCCAACGGTTAGAAATTCAGAATGGCCTCCTCTCTGTGAACTCCGTGTGCTTATAGTGATGATTCAAGTGATTAAATTATTGATACCACCAAAGTTATCCCATTGTACTCTATGAATTGAGATCTTGGTGGAAGTTTCAGAACAGAGATGATCACTGCATTCTATAAATCTCTGTTTTCTTTGCATGGATAAGTAAATAGAAAATACACTCTCTACGAAAATGCTTTTGGCTCTTATTCCTCACCTTGGTGGTTTGCTTTTCAAAACAATATGTAGTTTTTCAGAACGGAGATTCCCAGACCTCACCTCTAAAGATTCGGTGTTAGTAGATTGAAATGAAACTCTGCAAACCTAAATTTGAAAAAGCGTCTCCAGTCATTCTGATCTTTAGTCAACTCTGGGAAAAGGAAGACCCTTTTTCATGGGCTGTGTCTCACATAAGGTTTTTGAAAACAAAAATCTCATTCCCATTTACTTCTTTACTGTTTTCCTAACAAGGCTGAGCACCAGGCTAGTCCAGTGAGTGGAAAGGTCCCATTCACTGGGTTGCTGTGTGCTCACATGGTACCTTGGAACTGACCTTGTAATGCTACATGTGTATCTACTCTGAGAGAGTCCAGCAAGACATGACCCATGCAGACTCCAGCGCTAACATCTGCAATTTCACTTGATCCTCCCTTTAGTCTCATGAAGTGATCCACCAAAGTCTCCTTTTTGTCTCCAGTGTTAAAAATATGTTACCCACAAGTTGGCATTTTCCCCTCCTTCAGTCTAGTCTTTTTGTCCTCTGAAAGAGTGGAAGGGTAGAAAGGTCGTATCATCCGCAGAAAGGGCAGACTCAATCCATCAAAGAAAGGGTACCTATGCCTCCTGCGGCACTGGCAAGCCAGCAATAAACGGGAACTTGGAGTGGGATTTCAGCTTTGCTCAAGGACAACAAATCTTTTTACTCAGCAAAGAGCATAATATACAACCTTTTCATGAAAGAGTTTAGTATTCCTCTCAGGGTCACATATCAAACACCCACACACACAATGGAAACAGTCCCTCTTATGAGGGCATCAAAGAGGAGGCCACTTGCACACGAGACTCTCTCAACTGAAGTCTTTTTACCGCTATTTCAGATGGACTCTCTGGAGCTCATTGGCTGAAAACCACGAAAAAGAGGATAAGGGGCCATCAGACCATTTCCATTAAAGGCCGTTGTCCACAGCCACTTTCTTTCTCTTCTTCCTCGCTTTGTGCAGCAATGCTAGAATTACAATAAAATGAGGTTTCTTTTAGTAGGCTAGACAACACTCTTCTTCCCCTTAATGCCAGTAACTTTTCCAGTGGGTGATGGGATAACATAGCATTTGTTCTTGGGGGCAGAGTTGCTCAAAACCCAATAAAACAAAGTATTCTGCCCTTCTTTTATGTGGGGATAGTTGGGGTTTCTCTTTCTCTCTCTATCTCTCTCTCCCTCTCTCTGTAATTTAATTTCAGTTCTTTGGGGAGAAGACCGGTGGTCAATAAAAAGCCACAGTCACTCCATCTACACAATCAAAGCAAAAGAGCAATAGAGACTTTTGGATGTAACATCAGCTTTCTGTTTGACTGACCTTGGTGGGAAATACAATAGAGAAGGGTAGCAGCTCATAAATATCTCTATGTGTGTCACTGTCTTTACGACAGTTGGTGGAATATGGTGCTCAGCAGATCTCTAAACTGACTCCCAAAGATCTCTGCCTCCTACGACTCAGATTCATGTGGGTGGGCTGGATCTAACGACTTGCTTCTAATGAAGCAAGCAAAGATGGTCACTTCCATTTTGCTAACACCCTGTCTTGTGGGTACTCTCCCTTAAGTTATGAGATGCTCTCTGGAGAGACTTAGATGGCAAAGAATGGAGAGAGGCCTCTGGGGCAGAGTTTGTAAAGAATCAAGGTCTCTCTCCTCAACTATATGCAAGACCCTGAATCCTGCCAACCATTCCGGGAGTCAGCTGTTCTTCCCTGCTGCGTCTGGAGATGACAGCAATGTTTTGAGAGATCGAGAGTCAGAAGACCCACCAGAAGGGCACATCTTTCCCAGTCCATAGAAACAGGGAAGTGAGAGATGGACACTCTTTTGCTTGCTGTTAATTGTGATAAAATACAGGTTAAGTAATTTACCATTTTAACCATTTTTAAAAGTATACAATTCAGTAACATCAATTTCATTATCTGTGTTGCACAATCATCACCTCAATCTATATTCAAAAGATTTCATCACTCCAAACAGAATCGCTGTACCCATTGAGCAATACCTCCCCATTTCTTTCTTCCCAAGTGCCTGAAATGTATGACTCACTAATCAATTTTGTGTCTTGATTATTCTAGATATTTCATGTAGGCAGAATCACACAGTATTTGTCCCATTCTGTCAACTTCTTACAAAAGAATTAGAATATTTTCAATGTTCCCTCATGGTGTTAAGTTTCTCTTTATGGCTGAGTAGTATGGATGGCTATGGCTTTTGCCACAGTGGACTGACACATAACATGATGTGCCATTTGGGCATTGCCTCTCTTCTGTAGTATTGAGTTATAGTACATTGTATCTAGCTCGATAGTACCTAACAACAATGAGAAACCATGATTAGACCACATTTAAAAAAATCTATTCATCTTTTAAGTAGATAGCTTGTTTTTTTTTGGGGGGGGGGTGGGAGTTGGGCATCACTGCCTCAGGTGGTCGTGGATGCTACCCAGTGCTGCTCCTGAGAGCCGCCACTGGACTTGAACCGCCAAGCCTGTGGGCCACAATCCCGCTCTTAACCACTTACGCCACTAGGGCTCAGCCCAAGTAGACAGTTGTTTTTTTTTTAAACTTTTTGCTTATTCTGAATAATGCTTTGATGAACTGTCATGTACAAGGATCTGTTTGAATCTCTGTTTTCAACTTTCTGGGGTATGTGGATATACATATTTGGTGTCTGATATTCCATTTGAAAATATTGTCTGAAGCATCATGTCAACCCATTACTATTTTTAGTAATTTTATTGTCCAGTTGTAGAACTTTCCTCTATGTCTTTTTTTTTTTAACCATATGTCATATGTTATGTGATTTATACTTAGGTGTTACTTATGTCCTCACAAATACCCTATGAGAAAGGTATGTCTAGTACTTACATTTTCAAAGTCGAAAAAAGAGGCTGAGAGAGGTTAAACATACTGCCCAAGAGTACACAGCAAGGAATAACACATGTTTGGATTTAAATTCCGGTAGTCTGACTCAGAATGAACTTTAGTAGTTAGCATATCCCACAGCTCTGACATTCTGATCATAATGATAGTTAGCAAGTAAGATTTAACACTATTCTAACCACTGTATTGGACAATTCAAAAATTGGTGGGAAAATAGAATTGGAAATGGAAGAATTTTTCCATATCTTTTTGAAGCCCTCTCATATGTGCTCACTGAATTCTTGCAATGCTTCAGTGAGTTATACATCATTTTTATATCATAATACAAATGAAGACCCTGCAGTTTTAATGAAAATAAATAGCTTGCCTAGTTTTCAAAGCTCATAAGTGCAAGCCAGAATTCTAACCAGTGTAGATTTCCAACTGAAGTCCAGCCACTTCACTGCTCTCCCAAACTGACTCCCATAAAAATCAGGAAGGCACTCACACTTGGGCTGAGCTGTAGCACAGGCAGATTTCTCCCAAATCTGAGAACCGGACAAGTGAAAACACTTAGGAGCAGCAAGAGTGGAAGAGCAGAGTGGAGATGATAGATAGATAGATGATAGATAGATTGATGATATAGATAGATAGATAGATAGATAGATAGATAGATAGATAGATAGATGAGAAAACTTGATATAAAGAGGGAAATATGATGCACCAGTTACTTTATAAAAATGATAAATAACCTCCCCCAACTATCATGGTCCCAATTCTACCTTACAAATCCAGCTGGAATGGAGGAGATACACTGGTAGAGAGGGGAGCTGGAAATACGGGGAACCCAGGACAGATGAACCCCTTGGGGCCAGTAGTAGGAGTGGAGCTACTGGATGAGTGGAGGGAAGGTGGGATAGGGAGGGGGAGTCAACTACAAGGATCTACACACAACCATCTATCTGGAGGACAGACACTGGAGGAGTGGCCAAGGGAAGACATCGGGCAGTGTAAGTTATGACAAAACAATAATAATTTAGAAAGTATTAGGGTTGGTGGGGGGGGGCAGCAAGGACAGAGGGGAAAGGATGAGAAGGTTATATCAAGGGCTCAAGTGGAAAAGCGGATATTTGGAGAATGATGATGGCAGCAGACATGCGAAGGTGCTTGGCACAGTATATGTATTTATGTGTTGTGAAAAGTGATGTATGAGCCCCCCAATAAAATGTTTTAAAAAAAGAAAATGATGACAGCAAACAACAAATTTACAAATGTGCTTGACACAACAGATGTATTTATGGTTTACGCTGAGTTGTATGAGTCACCAATAAAATGATTTCTAAAAAATGAAAAAAAAAGCTAAATAAATGCATGCTGCATACAGCCATACAGCTTGAAAGAGAGCATTCTCTGGAATGTGGTTTGTCCAACCCTTGAGTGGAGGACACAGCTCTCAGTAGCATAGCAAGAACCAGAGGCTGTTGAACAGAGTCCTGGCAGGTCTCTAAGGTCAGGGGGTTCTGACCACTCTGGTGGTGCTGAAGGCAGGGCTGATAATTGCTAGGTTTGAAAGGTAAGTATGGAGAAGGCAAAGATGCGGTTAGGACAGTCCACAAGGCACCATCAGAAACAGTGGGAATCTGAAAGCTGGAACTGAATGTGTGGGGGGAATTATGTTCACTCCAGGCTGGAATTATAAAACCACTTCCCAGGCTTTCTCAAAACACAGATATATATTTAATAACTATGTGTTGGGAGTTTCAGAAGGCACCTATTTTGGGGAGGTTATGTGTGATGCAAGATGAAGCTTTGCCATAGCAGAGAGAGATGCCATGGCTGTGCCTGTGGTGTTGTATGTAAATTTACCTCTTTTTACACGTAACCCAGATCAAGAGTCCAGTCAGTGCTAAGGAGAAAGAATTCACTGGAGATAAAACACGTGAAGAACTTGGTCCTTCCCAGCATTCTGGAAAGCACAAAGGAAAACAATTTGTAAACGATGGCTTTAAAAAAATGGACCTCTGTTCATTGTTCTCAAGTGCTGTGAAGGTTCTTACAATTCTTTGCAACTCCATCTGCCAGGAAAAACTGTCCCCTGGTTACCTTAACTTTGCTTTCTTCCCCACCCTTCAGTCCAGGTAACCACTATCAAATTTTATTCTCTCCATTCAATAAACTATAATCTTTGCTGAAGATAATAGCCAGATTTTTTTCTCCCCCAGATCTACCAGACTAGTCCTGACCGCTGACCTTTCCGTTAGCAGCCATTCACTTAACCCTTGTACAATGAAGGACCCTTTCTCTGTCAATCAAACCTCCTCAAGAAGGGAGGGGAGGAAGGACTCGCTCCCTCCATCCTTCAGAGTTAGAAATTTCCAAATTTTCTTATTTCTGTTAAAGTTGGACTTCTTTCATTTCTATTCTCAAGGGAGAAACTGAGAACGTGAAATCAGGTTTGGTTTTCCCTTTAATCTCAGTGGTATTCGCTTCTTCCATAGCCCATAGCACAATTGAAAGCAACAGGAAATTTTGAAGAGGGATTTTTAACCATCGAACAGAAACCCTTCATACTGCCTCAGCTCATGTGCTGTCTCACTGCTGGAAGGCATCCATCCACCAGCACCCCCAGGTCCCACTCCTACTTCATGAAGGACCCCATCTGCAATAGAAATCCCTGCCTACTCCACTTCTGTGAACTGATTGATGCAGACAAAGCACAAAAACTCCACTCACACACCATTCCAGGCCCAGATCTTACAGAATGTGAGTTCCTCTGGGTCTCAGGCTAATGTTTCCTCTTTTACATTCTCTAAGAGTGCTGCCGAGTCATTTCTGAGTCACGATTTTGCAGTTACAATAGCATTGTATTTCTCTGGATAGTTGTTTGTTTGCTGGTTCTTACTCTCCTTTTTATGGTCTAGTGCCCCAAAGAAATAGAACATGATTATTTTTGTTCCTCAAAGCATAACCCTATACCTGCTGCTTTGGAGGCTTTCCCCAATAGGTGTTGAATAAATAAAAGAGAGAGAAAGTAAGACCTATTCTACTCCTCTGTCCTACCCCTGTGTTTAGTACTCCTGGATGCAGTAGACATCTACTTACTGCCTGTCACGTGTTGAATGCAGTGGGTCATTCTTTCTACTCTTGCATCTGTTCTCTCCAGGCCATCTTCAGTAATGGCTCAACTCAAGATCACAATACTGTTGTTGCTGTTGTTGTTCTTGTTCTTGGTTCTAACCCATAGAGACCCTACGGACAGCAGCACGAAGCACTGCCTGCTCCTGCACCACCCTCCCGATTGCTCCTGCCATGAGCCCAGCGAGGCAGCCACTGTGTCCACCCATCTTGGTGAGGGCCTTCCTCTCTCTCACTGCCTTTGCTCTGACTTTCCCCAAGACACATTTTTGGGGGCCCTTTTGGTAGTTCGTGGAACTTTCAATATTCCTCACCAGTACCACAATTTAAACAAATTCCTTATTCAATGACCTTCCTTATTCAATGTCCAACTTTTACATCCACGCATGTGAGGCAATTAAAAATAGCATGGCTTAGATCAGGCATGGCTTAGTCCTCAAGGTCACATTCTTGCTTTTCAACACTTTTAAGAAGTCTTGCATAGCAGATTTATCCCGTGTAATACCTCATTACATCTCTTGACTGCGGTTTCCAGGAGCATTGTTTGTGGATCCAAGTAAGACAATTCTTGACAATGTCAATATTTTTTTTTCCATTTATCATGATGTTCCTTGGTAGTTCAGTTGTGAGGATTTTGGTTATCTTTTTTTGCTGTTTTGTTTTTCAATAGACTTTTTTTTCTAGGCATCACTGCCCTCTGGTGGGAGTGGGAGGCCCAGCCTTGCTCCTGGAGAGCTGTTGCTGGATTTGAACCGCCAAGCCAGTTGGCCCCAGTCCTGTGCACAACCACTATGCTACCGGGGCTCAGCCCAATTTAGGTTATCTTTACATAACGTTGCAACCCACACTGAAAACTGAAATCTTTGATCTTCCCCAGCAAGTTCTTCAAGTCCTCTTCACTTTCAGCAAGCAACGTTGTGTCATCTGCCTATTCTATGTTGCTAATTCTATGTTGTTTCCTTCTACCCTGATGCCACATTTTTCTTCATATAATTCAGATTCTTTGATTATTTTCTCAGCATACAGATGGAATAAGCGTGGTGAGAGAAAGCAATCCTTATGCACATATCCCTGATCTTAAACCATGTAGGATTTTCTGAAGATCCATGTGTACATGAACACAGTAACGTACTCTGGAATTCCCATTCTTTGTGATACTTCTATCCTGTATTAAGAGAATGCAAATGGATCCTTGGCTTGATCTGAAGCTCTAAGATACCAGGAGGAAAATGGTGGTGAAGGCAGCACTTGATTTTCATGGATTCTGACTCAGGATGATTCTGGGTAACAGAGTAGAACTACTTGTTTTTTGTTGTAATCATTATGGAATCAGATCACCAGGGTTTTTGTGAGGGGTTTTGCTTTTGTTAATTTACTAAGCTGTTTGGGTGGGCTTGAACCATCCACCTTTCAGTTAGTAGTTGGACGCTTAACTATTGGCACCATCAGTCTTCCCTGGTAAGCACGATGAACTGGGAAACACTTAAATTCTGTGGTTGGATCCTATATTGTCAGAGGTCTGCAAGCATCCCTACAATGTTTCTCCTAAAAGTGTTTCATATATAAATAAAGCAAAATTAGAGGAAGTTAGGAGGTCATTGGGAAATTCTTCTTTGTGCAATAAACCCTAGATACGCTCTGACTTTCTTGTGTGTGATGGTTTTTCATCACAAGAAGAAACGTCTTTAGCAAATTAGAAGCATGTTGGTGGTTACGTGTAGGAATTCCCTTTCTGTTTGACTGAATAAGCACAGCATTTTCTTAAGAGGAAAAAGGAAAACACTTTACTTTCAGATACCTAATTTCTTAAATTTTCAGCTACATGTTATTCAGTCTTTAAACCACTGTGTGCTGAAGCCAAGAATCACTTTTGCAATCTAGGTGCATGAGTTTGAAGGTGGGAGTTTGTGAATCCATTTCCAAAGACTCATATGTATGCACACATAGATTTGTATCTGGTTCATAGTAACCACTTCATATGATCAGATAAATGCCATCAGTTTTTATTAATATTCTTTGCATTGAATTCCATCATGTACTGAAACAACATGAGTCCAGAGATAATTCCAGAGGGAGGGAAAATAAAGCTTAGAGACCATCCCTTATTGAGTGGCCACTGAGGCATTTCTCTAAGTGGGTAACAGAAAAGTAAATGCTGTACAAATTTCAGGCCCCAAAAGGCTCAAATAACTTTCTCTTGGTCTTAATAATAGACAGGTGGAGATTATGATGACTGAAAGGGAACTTCTTTTTAACGGTGTAGCAGTCATGTGCTTATGTTAATTTTATGATTGAAATGTAGGGGTGGAGTCTAGCCTGTTAATCTGGAGATAGCCATTGAGTAGGCGATGAGGCCTCTGTGTGGGCATGGCTTTCACCCGAGACTTCTGGGAAATCTCACGTTATTTCCCTTGTGAAGATGAGAAGCTATCTTCCCCAGTTGTTGGGAGTTAGTTTCAGAGATGATTAATCCCAGGCAACACAGAATGGCGGCGTCTGGGAAGCTGGAGTAGCCGGTGGAGAAACCACGTGGCTTTGCCCTGATGGAGCCAGACCTGTGAGGCTGGGGCAGCCACATGGAGGCCTCTGCCGGCAATGAGTTGCTTCTGCCACCACGGGATGCTGTTGATGGACCCTGAGCCCTGGAAGCGAGGAGATATGAGGAGACCCCTGTTGGTGCTGGGACTCTGTAGCAACTGACCTGTGACTTCATGAGTCAGAAGGAGACTTTATGGACTAAATTCAGGCATATGGGTTAATATCTGACTTGTGACTTTGAGCTGGACTGGGCCAGGATGTTTTCTCAATGTCCTTTTCCCCTTGAATATAAACCCATTCCTTATATCCATATGCGTGTCTCTGAAATTTGTTCCTCTAGTCTACCCGGACTAGCACAAACAGGAAAACTAAATCCGATTCAATTAACTATGCTTTTCAGGAACACTAAGCCTAGAGTAGAGAGTACTTCAAGAGCAGAGAAGCTCTGATGTCTTTCTGGCAACTTTCCTCTTTGGTTCCTTCCCTTGCTTCTATTGGAGTTTGGTCCTTTTTACCATCATGCATCCTTAGCTCCACTGTCACAGGGAATTTACGTTTGGATCTCTAGCAATGCCATCAGACTCTAAACAGTTCTCTATATCTCACTCTTCCATCAGAATAAAGGTCTTCCTGCATAATACCTGTCCCCGATCCCTCTTAGAGACCCAGAAGTCATAGATTTCAATCCAATTTTATTCAACAGGAACTCCTACCACAGCCAAGGTTTCCACGACTTCATTTAAACCTTGTAATGCCCATATGGTAAAAGCATCAGAAGCATGCTAAGGATGGTACAGGGCCAGCCTGTGCTCCTTCCTGTTCACATAGGGTTGTTATGAGTCAGAACTGACTAGATGAAGCCTAGCAACAGCAATGACGATGACACCCCCTAGGAAGCTATAGCAAGCTCTGAGCTTCCCCTGAAGAAGCCCAGTTCCTCACCCTCAATGAGTTATTTCCATCAACTAAGAACTCTTACTAGAAAATATTTAAAATACCCAAGCTTACTAGAATTATGTGGTTATTCTCTATTCATCCTAAACACTGGATTTTTCTCATCCTAATGTCAGTTCTTTCCATTGATATGAATGTGGTTCAGACATTTCTCAGATGGAAAAACAGATAAATGAATTGACAGGCCCAGAGTCAATGATCATGAATTGCATCAAGAATGTGTCGGTGGGGCACCTGAAGGATCATAGGGACTGCTCGATAAAGGCAATGTGGAATGATGTTGAAGTGAAGAGACGACAAGGAGACACCATCACAGATCAGTGTTCCTTTGTGGACTAAAGCAAGCCAGTGAGCAGTGGAGAGAGATGAGATGAGAAGAAAGTTGGATTCCAGACAAGGGAAGTGCAAGAGACACGATAGGATATAATTATGATATGACTTTAAAATTACAGTAAGTGCAGGGTCAACTTGGGATAATTTCCCACAATGTCCCCAAGCCATGTGAGGTAACTCTGTAGGAGAGAGAGGAAAGGAGAGGAGAGCAGACAAGAGGAGAGCAGAGGAGAACAGAGAGAGAGAGAGAGAGAGAGAGAGAGAGAGAGAGAGAGAGAACACCCATGATCAAAGATGATAGTGCTTTTCTCTCAAAGTCTAGAAATCAGCATCTAAGTCATAGAAGATCAACTCACAGAAACTAGACCAATGGTTTCCAATTGTTGGCCATACAGGTGTCACGCTGGCTGCACAGGTTGATCTAGGGAGCTTTTCAAAATGAGAGCTTTGGGGGATTCTTCGGCAGAGATTCTTACTTGGGACCCAAGAACCTGTATTTCGCAAACAGCTTCCTAGATGATTTAGATATGAGCATTTATGGACTAGAAGCCATAAATAGTGACTTTAGTGACTAATAGCGCCTCCTAGATGATTGCCTCTGCCTCAAAATATGTGAAACAAGGAGCAAACGGCCTGAGCCACGGGTACTCTGGAGAACGGATGCTTCCACTTGGAGCCTGGACAGACTGAAGAAATGAATTCTGGAGGATTCAAAGAAGACTTTCAGGCAAAGTGTGACACATGCATCAGCAAATAACAAAGATGACCAGGGATTCAAAAAAGGCAGCTGCTAACACAAATGTGAAACCTTGGAGATGGACAAACTGGCTCCAAATCTTGAACCACGTAGTAGTAGTCTCTTCATTTTCTTCCAGCTCCTCAGCCCACTTGTCTACAAGATGGTCATCTCCATCTCCCCACTCTCTGCCTCATTTCTTTTGGACACTGTATTTTTATTTTTAAAATCCATACACCATTTTTAGTCTTCATTTTCACTGGAATATGCAGCAACACTAAAGGAGCATTTGTCTGGTAGTTAGTTTGCCTTGGGTTCATATCCCAATTCAATCCTTTACTATTTCCTTTGCCCTGGGAAGTTATTTGAAGTTACTCTGTTCTGTTGAAATATTTTTAATTGACTGTGAATTGTCTTCTTGGATCTTGTTATTTGGCAGCACTGGCAGTGTCACAGATAAGAGTTCAATTATTATCTTAAAGGTTAGTGACTCACAACCACTAGCTGTTCTTCAAGAAAAAGAAGTGGCAGTCTGCGTTCATAAAAACACAATGACAGGAGCCTTATGGGGCAGTTCTTCTCTGTCCTAAAGGGTCACCATGACTTTGAATAGATTATAGGGTAATGTTCATAATAGCTACTATTCTGATTTATGTCTCTTCTGGCTTATCCACTTGTTTTATTTCTTAAAACATGTTCTCTGCTTGACCTCTTAAACACTGTGTTATCTACTTTGTATTCCTACTTCTATAGTGTTCTTTCTGAACATCTCTCCACATCTCCTTTTTGTTTAATTATGTATTTTCGCCCAGACTGGCCAAATATCACTTTTATTAGGACAGCGTGATCCTAGATCCACGATGCCCTTTGCATAGTAATTAGAATATGGTCTTACCTTCTTTTTTTCATTAGATGATAAGCTTCCTCAAGAAAGGGTGTGACAGTAGGGAGGGAGGCACAGTTAATACTCAGGGAATATCTTTTAGAAGGAAAAATGAAAGATTGAAAAAACAAGTGAGTGAAGTCTTCTATGAAGTGGGAAATTCCTGTAAAGCATGTTCTAGATGTTACAATAATTAGTCATCACTATTTATTATTCATAATAAATCTTGGCTGTGATTATTAACTTTTGTAAACCAAAGGCAGTCTAGCTCTAAAATTATGGATGCCTAAGTAAGCCTTTTTTACTTAATGAATACTTATACTTAAATGAATAAGTCCCATGCAAGTTCTCTCAGACATAAAATATTAAATAGAGAAAGACCCAGGTTCATTAGAATATTGCACCGATAGCTGGAGGTTAGAGCTCATAATTTTCCAGGCTTAAATTGACATCTTACAATGTAATGATTATATACATTTTATTTGTTTTCCTTTCTTTTTGGATTTATTGTGAACCAGAATCATCTTGCACCTTTGGGAGATTTTTCTGTTGAAGACCACCTCAGAGTCTTATAACACAGGCTTGTGTGTGGAAATATTCTGTACATTTTCTCAAGCATTGGAGACTTGGCCACCCTCTATCTGCCTCTTCCTGCTTTCTGCATCTGCTGTGTTGTCAGATGTTGTAGACCATGTTTTCACGTTAAATCATGATGTGAATCTTCCCAAAGGTCGATTCTTATTGTTACAACATGTGAACATACCTTCATCTATTAGAAAAGTTTTCCTGGTACTTTTATTTGTATGTTTTAAAGAGCAATATTTCCTACAGCACAGCCTAATCACCTTGTACATACTTTGCCTAAATAATTTCTAAAGCTTTTGAATGCTTCTTCAGTCAATTCAAAGTTCACGCCTGCGGTATCTCAGGCAGAAGAAGAAAGAAGCAGGACTTAGAACAAACTCAGGAGACTCAACAATTTATCCAATAGTCTAAAAGTCTTGGAAACTGCAGGTTTTCTTTTTCTTTTCTTTTGTAAAATTTGTGAGACCTTAAGATGCAACACAGTAGACTCTAGGCATACCCTAACCTTTACTTGCCAGCGTTTCCACCAAATTAACACTCTTGGTAGAGGAAGTTGCATAAAGCTGTGCAAACAGGTGCTCGCTTGCTCTAAAATGATCCCGTGAATAGTTGCCATTAAGTTGACCCTGACTCATTGTGACTCTCCATGTGGATCACAGTAGACCTGTGTTTTGTGGATTCTCAGTGACTGATGTTTCAGAAGACTATTGGGCTTTTCTTCCGAAGCACCTCTATGTGGACTTAAACCCCCAACCTTTCGGTTCACAGCTGAGTATTTAATGGTTTCTACTCCTGAAGAATGTATGAAGTAGGCCCTGGTGGTGCAATGGATAAAGCACATAGCTGCTAACCAAAATGTTGATGTTTTGAATTCACCAGCAACTCAGTGAGATAAACAGGTGGTAGTCTTCTTCCCCCAGGGGAGTTTGCTTTGGAGGACAGCACTGAAACTACAGCTTGGAGTGTGGGACATGCCTGACCAGAGAACATGAGAACAAATGAAGAGGGAGGAAGAGAGAGTGGAGTGTATGCTGGCCCACCGAGTCTTGAGGATGATATCCTCACTCGGAACAGTCAATGCACAGAGAGGACCATAAGGGTGGCCCCATTATGAAACATGGTGTCCCTTGCTGACCCAAGGCCCTACAGGGGCAATAATGGAGAAGCAGTGCCAGTTTAATAGGTGACTTTGTTGAGCCAACATAGCCAAAGAAGATAGGTAGGTTTGTTGTGACAACATCGCCAATGAAGACATGTGAGATCAGTTGAAAGGTGGAGATGGAAATGACTCCACAATCCTTGTCTTTCTCTGCTCTTGCTCTGGGATCTTTGGACCATCTGGCTGCCTTATTTGTCCCATGCCTCCATTTGTAAGCTACACTTAAAGTGACCAGATTTTAAGCAAGACACCATTGATGGGGGTGGGGGGAGAAGAGGGTGTTCTTTATTAAAAATTTGGTCTATATGGAGCAACAAAAATTTTCATAGAATGTAAAAATAATATTGTAATTTATTTATTTTAATTTTAAAATGCCGCAGGACGTTGTCAAATTGTTAAAAAGCGGGGCATCTGGTCACTTTCGCATTACCTGCGGGACCCCTAATCTGTGGACTGTGTCTCTGTGAGTTGAGTTTCCTCCAAGCCCTGCTTCACCACACTGCTGGAATATAAATCTCTTGAGCTGGGGACTATTGGACCCTGTCATCCAGTTGACTGTTGGTGACCTACCTTGCTGCTTGCTGCCTGTGGCCAGACAGCCTGAATTGTTCTGCAGAGGACTACCCAGTGGCCCCTAGACTCAAAGGACTGCAAGTGAGTTGCCATTTGTACTGCTTTATAGATTAGTTAGCCAACTGTTTATTTCTTACATTAGATATCATTATATATATATGTTTGTGTATATATATATATACATAATTATTAGTGTTCTGGTTTTATTTCTTTAGAGAACCCTGTCTCTAGAGAGGGATTGTACCCTGTCTGACCCCAGCACCTCATGGCAAAACACTATGGTTGTACAGCAGAGCATAGACTTCCTGGGGGAGTGCCAAGGATATACTTTGTGCCAGGGTATGGCACCCCATCAGACTCAACCAAGGGATACTCCTGGGTGTCAATGAACAGAACTTGAACTATTTACAGGTTTTTATTTTTTTATTATTAAAAAAATTTTTTTTACTTATTTATGTATATATTTTGTACATTGAGCTTTTTTGTTGTTATCATCATTTTATTTTCTTTGGTTGCTTCATCTAAGGGTGCCTTGTTTGTTTGTACATATTGTTATCTCTCCAGGTCTATCTAGATAAAATAAGCCGTATGAACAGACTGGAGGAGAAACAGCAGGACTGATGGTTCTGGGTAACATGGGGGATGGGGAGGTGGGGGAAAGGAGGTGGGGTTGACCAACTCAGGGATAAGGAAACAACAAGTGATTCAAAATAAGTGACAAGGTAGGTGTGAGAGGCCTGATAGGGATTGATCAAGAGTAATGTAAGAGAGAGAAATTACTGAAACCCAACTGGAGTCTGAACATGATAGTGGGACAAGAGCAAAGTAAAAGGAATAGAGGAAAGAACTTGGGGGGGGGTGTTAAAGGGCATTTATAGAGGTCTAAATATAGGCATGTACATAGGTGAATATATTTATATATGGTGAGGAGGAAATAGATCTATGTGTATATACTTGTAGGGTTAGTATTAAAACAGCAGATGGGCATTGGACCTCCATTCAAGTACTTCCTCAATGCAAGAATGCTTTGTTCTATTAAATTGGCATTCCATGCTCACCTTCCCAAAATGATCACTGAAGACTGTGCATAAGCCAAAGTGATGAAGAAAGCTGATGGTGCCCGGCTATCAAAAGATATAGTGTCTGGGGTCTTAAAGGCTTGAAAGTAAATAAGCAGCCATCTAGCTCAGAAGAAACAAAGCCCACATGGAAGAAGCACACCAGCCTATGTGACCATGAGGTGTCAAAAAGATCAGGTATGAGGCATAAAAGAACTAGAAATTATATCATTATAAATGAGGAGGAGTACAGATTAGGGACCTAAAGCCCATCTGTAGGTGACGTGACATCCTTTTACAGAAGGGTTGCAGGGAGGAGATGACCCAGTCAAAGTACAGAGTAGCAACAATGATATATGCAACTTTCCGCTAGTTCTTAAATGCTTTCTCCAATCCACTATCATGATCCCAATGCTACCTTACAAAACCGGCTAGACCAGGGGATGTACACTGAAGCCTGGGGAATTCAGGACCAGTGGGGGGAGTGGTGATATCAGGAGGGTGGAGGAAAGAAGGAGAAGAAAGTGGGGGGACCAATTGCAGGGATCTACATGTGATCTCCTCCCTGGGGTATGCAAAACAGGGAAATGAGTGAAGGGACATATCAGACAGTGTATGATATGAAAAAATAATGATAATTTGTAAATAATTAAGGGTTTGAGGGGTAGAGGGTAGGGAGGGGAAATATGGGGAGTTAATACCAAGGGCCTAAGTAAGATGATGATGGCAACAAATGTACAGATGTGGTCTGTATACAACTGATGTATTTATTGCTCATGATAAGAGTTGTGTGAGCCCCCAATAAAATGATTTTTAATGAAAAGAATTACAGTTTTAAAATCTCGCAGGAGGACTTCTCCCTTGTCTTCTCCGACAGGGTTGTTTTGTGTTGGCATCAGCTTGATGGCAGTGAGAAGAAGCATGCCTTTTAGTTCTCTTGGCTGAACTTGACAAAGCAAATACTGTGATTTTTCTCTAATTGTCGCTCAAAGGAGGGATGCGGTTCCATTATGTCTGCCACTGGGCTCTGTCTTGCCTCGTGGTAATTTGCTGGGATTCTTGTCTCCATGTGAGGGATGCCACATACCACCCTGGCTCCCACCAGCGTCAGCGGTCTGGTTCCTCTTTGTCTTTCTTCTGAACCACCACGGCATGCCTTCCACCTCCCCAAATGTGCTGTCTTGCATTATCCAACTAAAAAGATGCTTTACCAGCACCAGTGTCCTCAGATGTGGTTCGTTCAAATAGCCTCCTACCAGCAACTAGACAGTAACTGGCATCCATCAGCCGCTGGTGAGCCAGTGTGATGAGAGAGACAAGACCACTTCAGGCTTAAATGAACAACAATAAGAGCATGTGCAGATTCCACAAGAACATGCACAGAATTTAATAAAGACTTTTTGCTACAAAAGCCTGTGCTGCAGAATCATGTTGGCGTTCTTTCATGTGTTTGTTTCTCCCAAACTTCCTTGTATATTTTTGTCTCTGAAGGCCATGGCCCCAAATCTGTCTTCTCCAGGACGAGGATTTGGGCTACCTCTTGGTGGCTAAGAGCCGGGGAGGGCTGCTAAGGGACTAGTTAGAGTTCCGTCCTATTGGGGCTGAAGTGGAGAGCTTCGTCACATGAAATCGGTCGATTTCAGCGTTGCAGTGTTCCTCCCTGGTGATAGCTAAAGGAGTTCAAAGAAAAGCGTCTAACATATACAATCTGGGACAAGAGACTACTGAAGGCATCGAGGAGATTTCACAGAAAAGGAGATATTTTAAGCAGGTCTGGAGAATGGCATGAATATTATTTTTGCCTAATAAAAAAGGCCTGAAGGCCTGGGTGGCTCTGTCCCGCATTCTCACTTGCTGAGCAGGAGACCTGGATCGTGCTCGTGCCGCTCATGTACTGAAACCCCTGTCCTGTCAGTACAGACTTGCAGGTTGCTGGGCTGCTGGAGAGGTGTCAGATAGTGTCGAGAAGAAGCTGCACCAGGAAGACAGGCCTGGCTATGTGCTTCCTTTCTGAACAGCAGCCAGAGAAAGCCCTCTCTCATTGGGCGAAGCCACAGCCCTGCGTGGGTCCTGACCCTGGCAGCCTTTCTGTCCTGTGCACGGGGTTCCTCGGGTGAGGAGGCTGGCAGCTAGCAAGAAAGGGAAGTCGAGCCAGAAAAGTCAGGCAAACAATTCTGTGGCATGTTCATGTTTTCGACGACTATTTACATTTTTTGTTAAGTGGAGACCTGACGGCTTAAATTATAGAGAACATTGCAGACTGGCCCCGAGAGTCTACTGACAGAAAACACATTGAAGCGCTCCCTGAAGTAACCTTTTCTGACTTTTCCTGGTTTCAGAATGCTTTCATAGTCTGAATTTTTTTAAGTGCACAGTGGTCGTGGCAGCAGCAGGAGGGGGAAGAGTAAAGAAGTTCAGGTTCAGCAGAGCCACTCTGGAGCAGTGCTGGCTGTTCAGAAGAAGCCTGCACTGTTTGGGGAGGGAACTTTGATGCTCAAGGAAGTGGCCTGAGGCCGCCCCTTTGAGAGGCTAGCCCTCCCCGCAGACAGGGGGCCTCCCCACAGCTCTGGCTCCATGCTGCCCACGCTGTCATGACTTCTAGGCTGATTGTCAGCTGGCAGCACCCCAGCTTCTCCCTGCAAAGTGAACTGCATCTCCCCGGGGTGGGTGGGGGGGCGGGGGCCAGAGGCACAGGGTGAGAAGCACTGTTCTGGGGGCTACACACACCTCTTTCCCACCCCCCATATTTGTTTCAGAATGTGACTGCCTTTGCACTCAGCAGGTATATTGAGGGCAGGGTGTTAGCCTGGGAAAAGGAGTAGGGCTGAACTTCCTGACATGCTTTCAGTACAGGGGATGGAGGAGGGAAAAAAGAATGCAGGCTCCATATGATCCTCAGCCAATGTCCTTGGTTTTTTGTGCTTTTCTGTAAAAATCTGGCTTCCTGTCCTTGACCCTCCCTGACTGACAGTACAGCTGGGTGGGTAAAGCCCCACGCTGCCAGCAGATGGCCAGGGTTGGGGGGAGGTGGGGGCAGAAGGGGCAGGAGGTGGCGGCCCTGGCTTCTTCAGGCCGCCTCTGGGCTCCCCGTGGCAGCCAGAGGTCCTGTGAAAAGCGTCTGGCGGCCCCAGGTTGGCGGCCCTCCAGGAGGAATTGCTCCCAGGCCTATTCTCAAGGGTGCTGGGTCCAGAAGTTTTAACCGGGAACACCGAGTACACTTTTCTTTTTTTGCCTTCGCCGACCACAAAGAGATCCTTTTATGGGCAGCCCCGTGCCAGCCTCCTTTCTTAAAAAGTCCCCCTTGAGAAGTTGACCTCCCTGGGCCTAGGGGAAGCAACAGGTGACCCCCTCGGAGAGAGGGAGGCTGTCAAAGCAGCTCTGTGTCCCGTGCCTCCACTACGACAAATAGAGCCTTCAGCTGCCAAGGCCACAGCCATGGCCGCAGACAGGCCGCCAAGCATGCTGGGGCTCTGCAGACCCCGGGGCTGGCCTGGGAGCGCACAAAACCCATCGGGAGTTTGAGTTCTAATTACTCTCGAGCATACCCTTCTTGGTCCATTTGTTTTTTATCAAGACACCCAGCTCTAAATGTGACTTTCAAACTTTCCCTCGCGCTATCTCGTCGACTAATAGCGGTGGAGAGAGGATGCCGCGGGGAGGTCAGGATTTTTCCTGTCACCGAGTGCATGAGCTATGATGCCCCAGACCAGAAGGGATTTACTTAAGCTTTGGGGTCTGGGATTTTTCAAATGGTTCAGAAGCCACCATTACATAGTAAGAAATAATGATCACAAGATGAATTGAAATTCACGATGGGCTGAAGCTGCCCCTCGAGTGTGAGGAAGTCCATTGACATGCACTGTTTCCTGCAGGGTGAAACAGACATGGGTCTAAATAGCTGAAAACCAAAATACGATGGGCGATTTTGAGTCCAAATGAATATGTGCAAAGTTGTAACGCCTTTCTTTAACTGTGTGCCTAGAACTGCATATCATGGATAAAAAGGTAGGTAGCCACACTAATGCTGGGTTTTTTTTTTTTCTACTGATGAAAGTTGAGCTATGAGAACTGCTGGTCCTCGTAGTGTACTTTTATTAGGTTTTCTTTTAGTTCCATTCATTTGTGAAAAATGAAACAGCTCCCTGTTCCCGAGTCTGTTCCAGTGCATCGAGACCTGGCGGACAGGGTAGCATTCGCTCCCAAGCCTTTCCAAGGCTGTGATCATTGTTACAGAAGCAGACCACCCCATCCATCTCCTGAGGAGCAGCTGGTGTGTTTGAACTTCCACCCTATCTGTTCCCAGCTGGGAAGGTAACTATTGTTACTGCTCTAAGGTCTCCTTTCCATCCCTTTATACCTGTGAAAATGTAATGTCATATGTGTTGAATTCTCAAAGAGTGTCTTGCACTGACTGAAACGTGCAGATCCATGTTATAAAGCCAGAAGATACCATACTTTTTGCACAAGAAACATCCATCGATGAGGATTGAAAGGAAAACAGATGTGCTGCACACAGAGTTCTCATATACTGTCGTAGTTACATTTTAAGCATTCAAACCAGATGCTACATTTTAGTCTACTATTCTCTCTACCCTATTCTCTGTCTGGTGACCAGATTATTCATGATGTGACATTTTTGCATTCTGTTGGGTCACTTTTCTTTGGAATGAGTCCAAATGTGGATCTCTTCTAGTTAGTTTTCAATTTCCTGGCATGAAGAGGTGAGTGCTTCTAGTACTTCTTCAGCTTGTTGACAGTGTTTCATTGGTATTCCATCAGTTCCCTTTAATACCATCAGATTAGGTTTTAAGAAAGCTGAAAACCTCATTGGTGAGAAAAAGCCAGGACAGGTGCATTAAGGCATTGTTTTTCATGACGGCAGTGGACCTGCTCATTTTTCAAGTGTAGCAAAGCCTGGCCTATGAGAATTCTATTGGACATTTTACCCTAATAACCAACAGCCTTCATCATTTCCCATCAGGATTCTTTTTCTTTCACAAACTCAGGGAACATAGTGACATCTTCAAGGGTGCCAAGAGCACAGTTTTGATGTCGTCTAAGTCAGAGGGCACAGAGTTCTTTGGGGAAGGGTTGTTGCTGCTGCTGCTGCTGTGTTAGATGCCATGGAACCACTTCTGACTCAGAGCAATTCTATGTCCAAGAGAGTGAAACGCTGCCTGGTCCTGCAGCAGCCTCACCATTGTTCTGATATTTGTGCCCGTTGCTGTAGTCGTTGTGTTAGCACATCCTAGCCCGGGCCTTCTACTCTTGTGCATGATGTCCTTTTCCAGGGACTGACCTCTTCTGATAACATGTTCAAAGCGTGTGAGATAAGTTTCACCATCCTCACCTCTAAGGAGTGCTTTGGCTATACCTCTTCTAAGACACATGTGTTTGTCCTTTGGCAGTTCGCGGGACTTTTAAAAGCGCGGATTCTTCTGAAGTCTTCTAGAGAAGAGTGAGACAGGTGGGAATATCATGTTCCAAAGTGTTTAGGTGCAAATTAAATATATAACCTAAGCTTCATGCTTCAATATTTTTATTTGAAGACACACTTTTTTCCCCCAAAAGTGGGGTCCGAAGGTGTGATACCCCAGAACATTTTAGTATACTGGTACTATTTTCTTTAGAATATTTTTTCTTGTTTTTCTGCTCTAAAAACTGGGTGTGTCTGTTTGTAGCAAAAGCTTTCCCCTTACTCTTGTACTCCTTAACTGATTTTGCTCCTACAAAATGGTTTGGGATTCATATTGAACCTTCTCTAGCAACAGAAAGGAGAAGGGTAACCCAAATCCACACCAGCCTAAGGTCCATTGCTACAAAGCAGAGGGCAGACAGGTCTCCACCCTCTAGCCTTCTTTACCAGATTGGAATTCAAACCGTCTCTCTCATGACACTCTCTTCTGCTGGGCTCAAAAAGTCATGGCCACACAGAACTTCCAGACAGCACAATACGGTGATTGTAAGGTTTATTAGGGAAAGTAACAAATTTCAAAATGTTCAGCATGCAATTGTCAGTTACACTTTTCTCAGCCACGCTGGTAGGCATGTTTTTCTGATCCTTGGCCTCTCAGCCACATGGTTCCTGGGCTTCTGTCTTGTTCTATGGGCCAGGACTGTGGGTGTTGTGCCTCCTGGTCTTGGTGCTGCTGCTTTGCTCAGTCTCATCATCTCAGTGCTGTCACCGCTTCAAAATGGGATCTCACACCTGCTCCACATTGGCTTTTCGCCAGGAAATGGTACAACTGTCTAGTCCCCTCTATTAGTGTTTCCCATAACCTCCTTACATTGTGCCATCCAGTCATTTACTAGAAGTAGCAAAGACATGGATAGAAGGACCATAGAAAATGTTTTCACGTCACATGGCCTTCTTCTCAAACTTTATCTGCCCAAGAACGTTAGAGAAAAGCGCATCTTGTAAAGCACGTATGGTGAGTGTAATTCTCAATGTCGTGCTCAGCGTGAATTGAATACCCCTCCTAATTAAATGCTGACATGGATCGTCATCAGTGCTGCTGCTGCTTGGTGTCTTTGAGTTGGGACTGACCCATAGCGATCCCATTCTTCGTGGAGCAGAACACTGCCCATGCTGTATCATCCTCATAATGGTTATGTTTCTGCCCAGTGTTGCAGCCACTGTTGTCCATTCTTTTTGTTGATGGTCTGGCTTAATTCACTGAGCATGATGTCCTTCTCCAGGGCACAGTTCTCCTGATATTAAGTCTGAAGCACATGAAAGAAAATAGTTAAGGGGAAGTCAAATTCTCCCTTCTAAGGAATATTCTGGTTGTACTTCTTCCAAGACAGATTGGTTTACTCGTTTAGCACATCGTGGTATTTTCAGTATTCTTTGCCAGCATTTCGGTATTCATTGTCCAGTTTTCCCAAGAGGCTATTGAAAATGCCACGGCTTTGATCACCTAGTCCCTAGCATGCCATCTTTGCTCTCCAGGACTTTAAAAAGTCACCACTCTGTCTCCTGACTACTGGTTTCATGAACATTGATTATGGATCCAAGTCTTCAGCCAACCTCATTTTTTTTGAAATCTGATTTATCATGATGTTGTCCACTGATTCACTTGTGAAGATCTTTATTTTCTTGATGATGACTTGTAATCCATCCTGAAGGCCGCAGTCCTTGTATGTAATTCACACTAAATGTATGCACGTGAGCCAATCACTTGTATGTAATTCCGCCTGAAGGCTGGCGTGACAGAAGAGGTTATAGATACCAAGGAGGGGTCTCTGGCATGATGTGGGGGATACCAGTAAGCACTTGTAAAGTAGGAGATCTTCTGCAAGACTTCTCTAGATGACTGTCATAATAGTCTCTGATATAGAGCAGCCATTGGGGTTAGTAGTCAGAGTCCATTTCCGCCATGTGGTAACTTTATTTCAGCAGGCTTAAAACTAAAATACTTTCTGAAAATATTTTTATCCCATCATTGTTTATCAATACCATCTCCAAAAACTCTCAGATAAATAATTTTTATGACTCCTTGAAAGCCCTGTAGTATTTCTACTAAATATACCAAGGCTGGAACTTCTCATGGAATTGCTAGTTGGGGTTGTTTTTTCTCCTTGGGACCAAATATTCATGGGCACCATAAGTTCGGTATGACAGTAACTACAGTTTTCCCACATACTTTTTTTTACAGCAAAGCTATGGGGACATTTCAACCTTTTCCCCTTGTCAGCTTTGGAGTCTTTTTCTGTTTAACATTTAAGAGACTATAAAAAGCCAGCCGTATACTGGAACCTCAGTTTATCCCAAGCAGAAATTGATGGACAGAAAGTCCAGTTTTTCCGGTCTTGTTAGCCTTACCAGATTTAGCAAATTTCATATAAACAAGAAAACATTTTCTAATATGAGATATGGGATATGTCCCTTGCATGGGGCATAGTTATACTAAAAACGTATTCTTTGTTTATCTGAAATTCAAATTGAATTGAATGACATGTATTTTATCTGGCAATTCATGTGTCTTGTGCAAATTTAGTTTAGATGGGACCCTTTCTCTATGATATTTCTGTAGTTTTTGCTTGATTTTACTTTTTTCTTCACTGTTAGGTCCCTTTTTAGAGGCTCTCCGCCAATCTCCAACTTATTACACATAACATTATTAGCATTGCTGCATCTCTAAATTATGCTGAAACAAGATGAGAACTAATGACAAACCATAAAGACAAGACGCTTCCAAAGAATTTAGGATCAAATTATGATCAAGGAAGGAAAGGAAGGAAATGCCAGCCTTAAACTTGCAGATAATATTGTGCACAGTGAATGCTCTGTAATGGAATCAGACACGGAATACACTTGGGAGACTGATGGGCACTTAGCCTTGCATTTCACAGATGTAGACCTTGGAGCACAAAGGGAGTTGCTAATGACTTCTTGAGGGGGGGCAGGAAGTATCCAGGTAAAGGAATGGGGAAGAGAAGAGAAAGGAATTCTCTTAAAGCTGAGCTTACCTGGAGCTCCAGGGTGAAGGCTGACATCACAAATAGGTGGATTTTTTTTACTAAGACGGTTTTACTTTTCAAGAGTGGGACAGTTTGATTTCTACACTCTCATTCTCTCCGAGTGCAAATCATTCGACCAACACATTCCAACTTTGTAAAGCCCATGAATAACAACAAAAGCCCACTACCATGCAGTTGATCCTGACTCTCAGCAACCACGTAGGACAGACTAGACCCGTTCTTTGGATTTAAAGACTGCACATCTTTAAGGAAGCAGACAGCCTCATTTTTCTTCCTTGGGCCTCACTGTAGGACTAAGGACACTGGTTTGCATTATTCTGCGCCCTATCATTAAATTATTAATTGATATATAATCTATAAGACCAAATCCCAGTGAGTTTTACCACCCATGGAGATGGACTTCAGTGATTTGGTGGCGTAATGGGATCTTAAAATGTCCCTCTCTTTTCAGTAAGTTTAGTAGCTGCCATCTGGTCTGATCTGGTTAAAAAATAAACTATAATAGAGATTTAGCTATAAATATAAGGCAAATACATCGAGCATTTTATTGAGCTAATTACATAATGAGTAGATCAATAAGATGTCACAAATGTTTTAAATAAATATTTGCATTATAGAAATTTATATCCTTTACCTAAGAAAATTCATCTCTATTGTACTGAACAGGAATCATTTGAATAACTATGGACAGGAAATATTTGCAATACTATCATTTGCTGTTTTATATGAATTGCCTTTTCTCTATGTTTATCTTTGCCTAACCAAAGATAAACAAAAGGACGAAATCTCATGTAGTTGCTATTATTATTGCTAACTGTTCCTCTCTTGAGAGGGAACTGACAAGTCAAAAGACAATAGAAAAAATCAATAAACAACCCTTACTATTTACTGTATACCCTTTCCTGAAAGTGCTGTAAGAATAGGCATGGGTATGCTAACAACAAAATGAGCAGTTCAAACTTAGCTGCCCCATTGGGAAATGATGAAACGATCAGCTCCCAATATTACTAACTCTCAGAAATCCTGTATCGATTCATTATGAGCTGAAATTGACACAGTGGCATTGGTTTGATTTGGTTTGGGACACTTGCAGACCATGTGAGTTTTAGGCAGTGTACATATACGCGTACTATAAGACCGCTTGATGAATAATTACATAATTAAATAAATAATTTCTTTAGATAATACAGTAATATTGTTTGTGGTACAATTAGCATTTATTTTTTGGTGGCATCACTGTCCTGGTGGGAATAGGAAGCTCAGCCTTGCTCCTGGAGAGCTGCTGCTGGATTTGAACCGTCAACCCTGTGAGTTGCTGTCCCACACACAACCACTACACCACCAGGGCTCAGATCCTACAATTAGATTTTAAATGCTATCTGTGGCAGTCATGTGCTTATGTTAATTTTGTGACTGAAATGTAGGGGTGCAATCTAGCCTGCTAATCTGGAGATAGCCATTGAGTAGCCAATGAGGCCTCTATGTGGGCATGGCTTTCTCCTGAGACTTCTGGGAAATCTCGCGATATTTCCCTTGTGAAGATGAGAAGATATCTTCACCAGTTGTTGTGAGTTAGCCTCAGAAACGAGGAATCATGAAAAAGACAAGCTGGCAGCGTCCCAGAAGCTGGAGGATCCAGCAGAGAGACCACACGGCTTTGCCCTAATGGAGCCAGATCTTTGAAGCTGGAGTGGCATGCTGTTGATGGACCCTGAGCCCTGGAAGCGTGGAGCCATGGGGAGACCCCTGCCAGTGCCAGAATTCTGCACACACTGACCTGTGACTTAATGAGTTGGAAGGAGACTTTGTAGACTGATTTCGGGCATATGGGTTAATATCGGACTTACGACTTTGTACTGGACTGGGTTGGAATGCTTTCTTAATGTCCTATTTCTCATATATATAAACCTTTTGCTTATATCTATATGCATGTCTATGAAATTTGTTCCTCTAACCTACCCGGACTGACACACTATCATTTCAATTAAGTTTGTGGAATCATGAAACATGAGAGGAAAAGAAGGATTAGTTATTGTTCCCGATATGCATCTTCAAGGGTTACATGAAATGATGAAATTTAGTAAGAGATGGAGAGGAAATTAACATGCACTCTTACTTGGAAAGTCATATTCCTATCTAATGATACAACAACTATAAAAATACTTGCCTTTTCTAACCAGAGATATTTAGTTGAACTGAGATTAAGCCCAGGTGAAAAATGCAATTGCTTTGTCTAATTTCAGCTAGTACATTTTGAGTGTGTTTGTAAAGTGTGCCTTTTGGGTGTATGGTTTTTTGTGTGTGTGTGTGGTGGATTGGGAGGTTGTTTTTTTGTAAAATCTATGTCAGTGATAGGTAAGTTTATTGTGCCAACATGGTCAATTAACCCATGTGGGAGTAATTGAAGGATGGAGAGATAAATAGCTTAGTGTGCCTTGCCTTTCTTGTGTCTTGCTCTGTGATGATAGGACCAGTTTGTGGTCCTTAGCTTGTTCTCTGCCTCAATTTGCAAGCTACACTACCTGTGGGACACCTAACCCGTGGACTGTATTGCTATAGTTTGAGGTCACTTCAAGACCTGCTTTGCTACACTACTGAGTTATGCATATTTTGAGCTGGGGACTATCGGACCCTGTCATCTGACTGACTGTTGGTGACCTGCCTTGCTGTTTTCTGCCTGTGGCCAGATAGCCTGAATTGCTCTACAGAGGACTACCCTGCAGACCTCAAGATTGGAGCACTGCTGTTTCTTATATAATAATTTCAGAAGCTTTCAAATAAAGGTTGGAATTAGAAAACTGACTCAAAACTAAAATGATATTCACTGCCATCACACCAAAAGCAACTCGTAGCACCTTAGGTAGCATCTCCGAAGCTGTAAGCATTTAAAGGGAAAGAAAGTCTCCTCTTGTTCAGCCTTCCTTATTTAGTGTCTAGTAAGTGGAAAGATTTCATTTTGCTTGTGTCCTTAGTCAATGCTCATGAGATCAGCAATAAAGATATCAAAGAACACATTAAGGTAGAATAAAGAGGTTGCAAAAGCCCTCTTTAAAGTATTGAAGATAAATTATGTAATTTTAAGATGAAGGTAAGCCTGATTCTTGTCATGGTATTTTCTATCACCTCATATGACTGTGAGAGCTGGACAATGAAAAAGAAAGACCAAGAAAGAATTATAACTTTAAATTATGGTGCTGTGAAGAATATTGAAAGTACAGGAACTGCCAGAAAAACAACCGTCTTCAAAAAAGAATACTTCTTTAAAAAAACATGTTGAGACTTTTTCTCATATATGAGGGGGTACAAAACAAAACAAAACACAAAGATGGAAAGCTTTCATAGTGTACATTTTTCCCCACGAGCGAGCATCAAACAATTTGCTTTGAGTTAATGTATCCAATGACATCACTTGAGAAATTTCTGTTAGGTCACAGTGAATTTTTTCATAAAAGCAGTTTTGCTTGAATCTCGATTTTTGTGATGGTTGATTTAAAAGAGTAGCATGTACCTTTGAAATTTTGTTTTACCTCTAGAAAAATGCTGCAGATATTGTTGTGATGTTGAACAAAACTTACAAGGACAGTGCTATGGGGATAATTCAAATATATTGGTGGTTTTCATGTATCAAAAAATGTGAAATTGGGGAGGAGACAGACCAGTCAAGGTGCAGCCAGGCAGTGATGATGCATACAACTTTCCTCTAGTTCCTAAAGCCTTCCCCTCCCCACCCCCACAACCATCATGGTCCGAACTCTACCTTACAATTCCAGATGGACTGGAGAAGGTACACTGGTAAAGAGGGGAGTGAGATATGGGGAAACCAAGACGGATGGGCCCCTGTGGGCCAGTGGTAAGATTGGGGCTGCTGGATGGGTAGAGAGAAGGTGGGGTAGAGAGATGGAACCAACTGCAAGGATATACACATAAGCTCCTATCTGAAGGATGGACATCAAAGGAGTGGGTTGGGGGAGAGGTTGGGCAGTGTAAGATATGACCGAACAATAATTTATAAAGTATTGAGGGTTGGTGGGGAAGGGAGAGCAGGGGAAGAGAGGAAAGGACGGAAAGCCGATAACAAGGGGCTCAGGGGGAAAGGCGGATATTTGGAGAATGATAACAGCAGTGGACATGTGAAGGTGCTTGGCACAGTGTGTTTATTTATGTATTGTGAAAAAACAATGTATGAGCCCCCAATAAAATGATTTTTTTAATTAAAAAAAAGAAAAATAGGTGAAATGCTATTAGATGACAAAACTTATTATGGACATCCATCAACTTCTAGAACAGATGGAAATGTTGACAGAATTCATGCACTTGTGCTCAAAGACCAATGATGGACCATCGAAGCAATGGGGAAGTTATTTGGGCTAACTTGGAGCTCAGTTCAGTGAATGTTAATGGAAAATTGGGATTGAGAAGGTCATGGCAAAAATTGTGCCTTAGATTCTGACTGACCAGGAAAAAGAACATTGAGTGCAAACATGTTGTGCTTTGAAAGAATAGCTTTGAAGCAACCCAACTTCCCCTACCCCGACCCCGAGGTCATTACTGGTGACTAGGCCTGGTGCTATTCTTATGACCCTAAAACCAAACATTAATCAAGCTAGTAGAAGACACCATTACCTCCCACAAGCTCATCAAGTGATATCAAAGATTAAGACAATGCTCATTTGTTTTTGTGATGTGAGAGTGATAGTGCATTTGAAGTTCGTTCCACCAAATCATACTGTTAAACAACCTTCAGAACCTCAGAGGTTCTGAAATGACTTCATAACAGTGTGTGACCAAAAAGGTCTGATTTGTGGCAGACAGGGGACTGTTGTCACTCCAACAATGCACTTGCTCATACAGCCATCTCAGAGTGTGAGTTTTGGGCAAAAACCACCATGCCTCTCTTGCTTCATGCACCTTGCTCACCTGACTTGCTCTGTGCAACTTCTTTCTGTTTCGCAAATCAAGAGAGACACATGAAAGGACAACAATTTGACAACATAGAAGAGGTGAAAGAAAACATGGGTGTTTCTGTCAGCTATCTAAACAGATGAATTTGTAAAATGTTTCTGAGAATGGAATGACAAATGTATTAAATGTAATGAAGAGTACTTTGAAGGTGATAAGGTTGTTTTGTAAAGAAAATTTAAATACATATCTTTGTGAAAAGAATTCTGATCATTTTGAAAATACCCCCTTGAACATTGGGCACATTATCAGGAGAAACCAATGAGTGGAAAAGGTCATGATGCTTGGGAAAGTAGAGGGACATCAAAAAAGAGGATGACCCTTCATGCAACTGATGACACAGAAGCTGCAGCAATGGGTTCAAACTTAACAACTATTTGGAAAATTCCCAGGATGGGGCAGTGTTCCATTCAGACCAACCCAAGCTCACAGTGGCAGCGACATCAAAAAGAACAGAAAATCACTAACAGTATTTAACCAGTAAAGAACTATTAATGATGACTTTAACCAGAGCCTGCCAAACAGTGTCTGATGGCACATTGACGGCCAGAATGGGTTGTACTAAGATATTAATACAGATGAGCAACAGATTCTTCCCTACTCTCAGAGCAGCCAGGTGACTTCTTAGATTCAAGCATTTGCCCCATTATGCTATAAATATAGTCATTTCTACATGTATGATGATATGAAAAAAGATTAAGAAATCCGACCTTACACAATGAAGACCTCTATCACTTTACTAAACATGGAGGAAAACAATTCCAGGTGTGGTCCATTGCCTTAACAATCTTATCAAAGACCCATACTCTGTCTACCTCTGCCCTTGGCAAGACCCTATATATCTTAGTTATCTTAATGGTTTTTGCAGTTTTTGCAGTTTCAAGCATCACAGCTTCATATTTATATCATAGTTTCCCAAATTGGGTGTCACCGCCACCTTCCCCCATCACCTCCTCACCGCCGGTGGTGTCTGGAATCATCTAAAGGCATTGTAAGAGCAGATACCTACACTTTATACTGGATTCTGGGCTGGAGTAAAAAAGGTTTTCATTGCTAGGGAGGTCATAAGGAATTTCTTTTTAAGAGGACTGTAGATAATATAAGTTTGGGAACCTCTGATTTATATAATTAAAAGGAACAAGTTGCATCTTTTTAAAGCCACCAGAAGATGGCTACTTATTCCCACTGGCAAGTATTTCTTTTCAAGTAAAGCAAAATTGCCGTGGGTCCTAGTGACCTAATATTGCTATCGTAGAGATAAAAGTTGATAGCTTTAAAGAACAGAAATTTACTGTTTTACAGATCAAGAAGCTGAAGGTCCAACTTTAAGGTATGGCTCTAGGTGGAGGGGCTTCTTGGTCTATTGATCCAGCTTTTCTTAATCAGCAATCCTTGGATTTTCTGGGCATGTGGATACATCTGCTATGTGTGTCTGAGTTTGTCTGGTTTCTTCTCTATATATCTCTTTGTCTATACTTCTCTGTTTGGAACTCAGAAGGAGTTAGATTTAGGATTCACCTTACCTTGATGTGATCTCAGTAACACAATGAAGTAAAAAGTATCTTTCCAAATAGGACTTTAAGTGTATGTAACTAAATATGCCAGCCTGCTTAATTTCTTAGATTTGGAGGATTAAAATAACACAAAATTGGTGACCTTAAAGGTCATAAAATTTATGGAAGGTGAAAGTGAATTCCAGGTGTGTCTCTGATCTTCACATGCTGTCTCCTTTCCCCTTAACCCATGCGTGACCAACTATTTTTAAACTGTTTGACAATATGAACTTGTTGAACTTAATTGATAGCAGCAACAGCAACAACAAACTCCTAGCTCCAAACAAGTAATATCCTCAGATACAAGATATAAGACTTAAAAGTATCTTTTGGAAGAATGCCATTTAATCCTAGGCCTAGCTCAATCTTTTATCTTCCTCTCTCTTTTTAAATAGCCATTTTATTGGAAGATTTTACAAATATTATAATAATTCCTATTTCAAGTAGATCAACCATAATTGTACAATTGCTGCCACTAGTTTCAAAGCATTTTCATTCTTCCTGAACTCCCTTTTATCCCCTCCCTCTCCCACCCTACCTCACAGGAACACTTATTCTTAAATTATATATAGTTATTATTACTTTGCCATATCTTGTACTATCAACTATATCTGTTACCCCACATTTCTTTTATTCATTTCCCTCAAGTGGGGTTCCACAGTCATCGTTACTATCAATTCTTCCTTTCCCCTCCCCCCTTCCTGGACCCTCAGGGAATCATTACTTCTGTTACTGTTTCTGAAAGGTTTATCCATTTTGGATTTTATGCATTGAACAATCTTAATTATACGAATGAACATATTTAGGTCTAACAAGATTAATGGAGTAAAACTAATATCATATTAGTAAGGGGAGGAAATATTAAAGAACTAGAGGATAGTTATATATTCATCAGTGCTATGCTGTGCCCTCACTATATCATCTATTCTATGTGGTCCTTCTGTGAAAGACTGTCCAATTATCTTGTCACTTACCTGACCTTGCTTGGTGTGAAGTCTTTGTTTCTGCAAATAAAGAGGGACATGGAAGAACAATTTGATGACACAAAGAGGTGATGAAGAACTTGAGAAAGGTGCGGTTAGTCATCCAAATAGATGATTTTGAAAAATGTTTCCAAGATGAAATTGCAGATTTGACAAATATGTTAAGTGAAATGGAGTGTACTCTTAAGGTTGTTTTGTTAAAAAAAAATAAATACCTAGCTTTGGAAGACCAATACCATTTTTGGTACCTCCTTGTATACCTATCTTAATATATTTTTTTAAATCTTTTTTTATTTTCTTTTTAGGCATCACTGCCCTCTGGTGGTGGGTGTAGGAGGTCCAGCCTTTGCTGCTGGGAGCTGGAATTGAACCTCCAACCCAGTGGGCCGCAGTCCCGCGCACAACCACTACGCCACCGGGGCTCAGCCCCCTATCTTAATATTTTTATATATTTACAGATCTACATGTCTATATTTATAGCTACTGTATTTTTTGGATCATAAGATGTACCTCACCATAAGACACACCCAATTTTTAGAGCAAATAAACAAGAAAAAATATTCTGAACCAAACAGTACCAGTATACTAACATGTTCTGAGGTACTATATCTTCAGACCATAAGATGGACCCTAGTTTTCTCCCCACTTTGGGGGAAGAAAAGTGCATCTTGTCGTCTGAAAAATACATACATACATACATACATACATATATATATATATACACACACACATACAGGTGGTGTTGCGTTGCTTCTCTCTCTCTCTCTCTCTCTCTCTCTCACATGCATCTTTAGGTTTGGGCTGGCTCTTGCCAGAATATCTGGTCCTCAGCCTGGAACAGTTTGATACATACATATTGTCCTCTGCCTGTTCAGCTGTTTGAACTTAACTAGTGGACTCGTGTTATACTTGCTCTTTTTGTGCTTGGCTAACTTTACTCAGCATAATATCCTCCAACTCTTTAAGGAGATGGGGTGCTGCATATTTTTATCACCGTTTTGAAGAGATCCATGGTACTCTAGTGTGTGTATATAACAGAGCAGTGGTTCTCAACCTGTGGGTCACAACTCCTTTGGGGTTGAACGACCCTTTTACAGGGGTTGCTCAATTCATAACAGTAGCAAAATTACAGTTATGAAGTAGCAATGAAAGTAATTTTATTATTTGGGGGCAGGGTCACCACATCATAAGGAACTGTATTAAAGGGTTGTTGCATTAGGTTGAGACTCACTGGACCAGAGTTTATTAAAGCATTTATCTAGTGATGAAAATTTAAGTTGCTTCCAATTCTTTGTGATTGTGAACTGCTCAATGGTGAACATTGGTGACAGGTGTGTGGTTGTGACTTTTTTCTTATTTCTTCTGGGTATATATCCAGTAGGGAGATTTCTGGGTCATAAAGTAACTCAATTTTCATCTGTTTTAGGTTTCATCAAATTACTTTCCACAGTAGTTGTACATATACAAGACACCGGCAGTGAATAAGTATTCCTATCTCACCAAACCCTTCCAACATTTGTTGCTTTCTGGTTTTCATTGAACAGGGCCCTCTATGTGAGTGTTAGGTGGTATCTCATAATTGATTTGATTTTAATTTCCCAGATGGCTAAAGACTGAGAATATTTTGTCAAGTCTATAGGTCATTTGGGTTTCCTCCTTTGTGAATATTTAGCTCATGTCTTTTGCCCACCTCCTCAGTGGGTCATTCTTTTAGTTTCTTGTAAGCTTGCAAGATTCTGTAGATTTTAATAATAAGACCTTTGTGTGGCAGTCACTAATTGGGTGTCAATTTCAGGATTTAGAGTGTAGGGTGGGGTCTAGCCTACCAATCTGGAGACAGCCAATGAGACCTCAGTGTGGTCATAGTTTTCTCCCAATAATTCTGGGAAA